>JAULKJ010286019.1:0-21830 GCA_032355405.1 Rubia balearica | reverse complement strand
TGAAATCGCCCCTAGACAGACTCTTGGTGTCAATGAGTGACTTATTTGTGAATCCCATACTAGAGATACTTATTTTCAATAAAGAAGGTGAACTAGACAGGAGGTACAAATGAGATAAGGATGACATTTTTAAAATTAGAGAATGAAAGGGACAAAAGTACCAATCTATATATGCAAAAGGGATGTGTTGGTGTACAATTTACACCCACATTTGAAGGAAACAAAGGTTTTTCTGAATAAAGGAGCCAAAAATTTTCATGTTTTAGGTTAAAATTCAAATTTTCGCGAATCTGCATTTTTTACCTAAAAATCCCAACCACACGTGGCTAGGCTCGGCTGGCTCATGCATGACACGCGGCTACCCTCGTGTAAACAGAGGTTGGCACAAAGCATCCCTCGTTAAAGAGGAACTTGCACGAGGCTACCCTTTGAATAGTGTCCTTCTTTCCTTCTTACTCCCTTTTCAGAAGAAATATTATCACCTAACAAGCCCTATATCCTTCCAACTAAAAAGAACGAGACTCAAACTCAAATTCATCAATAAGAAAGAGTTTGATCCCAAAATCCTTTGTCACACACGAAAACATGCAAAATATATTTACTGATGGATATCAAAAGCAAAGAAAGAATGAGCACCATATTTTTATTGTCGTCCTCACGACTTATTTATTTTTCATGCATTTCAATTGAAAGAACCTACCATTGGATCTCCAAAGTCTCCATCGGCAACCCCACCCACGGTGGCATCCTTGTGAAGAGATCTCCACAAGGTTCCATCCTTACCTTTAAGCAATTTGTTTGCTAAAAAGAGTGAGTATCCATTCCTAGCCAATTTCGAGTGCTTAGCCATTTCTTTGGGTTTAGGAGGTGGTCGAAGGTGCTTTATGTCCTCGCCACTCTCCACTAACCGCTGCATGTTAGTGAGCATAGAAAATCAATCCAACATAGATAAATTATCATTAACATCATGCAAAGCACAAGTATCATCGACATGATCATCACAATTAAAGTGCAAGGTAGGATTTCTTTCCTCACTCTCATAGTCATAAAAAATCTCATCAATTAGGCTATCATCGTCACTATCATCAAGAGCGTTATCAAGACAATCATTATTATCTACCATGCAAGAGTTCCTATGTTGAGCAAGTTCTTCACATAAGGTTATGACTCTACACACAAGAGAAGGATTAGATGAATCATGCTTAGATTTGTAAATATCGAAACCTACCATATCCATTTTATCCGCTAAGGTTAGTGCTCCTGAATGAACATCAATCTTAGTCCTTGATGTTTTAAGAAAAGGTCTCCCCAATAAAATTGGGGGTGCATCACCATCGTGCGTTACATCAAGGATATAGAAGTCCGTCGGAAACACCAAATTGCCAACTCAAACCATAACACCCTTTACTAACCCCGAGGACTAGCTTGGGAGTAATCGGCCATTTAGACAATCACCCTAGTTTCTTTAAGTACACCTATTTCTAGGCTCTCATAAATGCCAGGCGGGATGACATTAATAGAGGATGCTAGATCAATCATAGCATTCTCACCAATTTACCACCTAAAGAAATAGGAATTGAAAACATATCGGGGTCATCATATTTCTTGGGCAATCTTTTTTTTTATTTGGAGTATAAACTCCCCCTATTTTCAATTTTCCTAACTTCCTAAGTGGTTTTTTCCCTCTTTTTAGTGCAAGCAACTTTCAAGAATTTAGCATAATAAGGCACATGCTCAATCAAATCCAAGAGTGGGATGCTAACCTCAACCATCTCGAAGATCTTATGGATGTGCTCATCATTGGTTGACACCTTCGGCCTTTCCCTAAGTGCACTAGGAAAAGGTGGCAAAATATTCACTGTCGCCTCGGGTGTTGAAAGTTCCTTAATGGGTTCTTCCTCCACAACCAATTCTTGCTCCTCCAAGTTAGTTTTGTTTCTCTCCAAGACCAAGTCATCTTCTTGCAAGATCTCTCTCTCGGGCTCACGCACCTCGTCACGCTTCTTAGCTTCAAAGCGCTCACATTCCTCAAATTGATCTCTGGTTGGGAAGGAAGCTTACCAGACTCTTTGGCTTCAAGTCAGTTCTCCGAGGTGGCAAGTTGTCTGACTTGAATTTCAAGATTCTTGATGCTTGAAATCTCCCTAGTCCCAAGATCTTCAATATCTTGCCTTGTGCGCTCTGCAAAAACATCATGCTTCTTAGCCAGAGATTGCCTCTCAGATTTATTCTCAATCCAACTTGTAGAGTGAGGCATTATCGTTGGAAAATCCTTCTCCATTTAGATAGGATTGAAGTGCGGCTTTTTCACCTTGGTCGTACCCTTGCAATTTATTTTCCTCACGCCAACATAAGTTGGGCTGATCGCGATACCTTGGGTTGAAGGTGTTTGTGTAGGGGTCTTGCATGTCACTTCCTTGGTTCCTACGGAACCCTTACGAAACTGTTGCCTATTTCCACCGTTGTTGAAATCCAACGCCTTAAATTCTTCCAAATCTTCCACCACTTGCGGGAAAACATCTGTGATATGATCAAGACTACAAATTCCACACACTTTTACTTGTTGAACCCTCCCTTTCATGAACTCTTTCATCATGGAAGCAAGATCTTGGACTTGCGCCACTAACTTAAGAGAATGAGATGGCTCGTCCATGGTTTTCACCCTCAATCTTGTACCAAATCGCCTTGTACCATTTACCATTTACTCGAAGAGTGTCATTGCCTCCCTTGGCCTCTTGTTGTTAATTAAATCGATGAAAACGACGTTCACCATATGCATGTCATCATCACATAGCTCCTCGAAGAAATATTAGACTAAATCTCCCTCCTTGAATGGATAGTATGGAAAGCTTGCCAATAACCTCTTGAATCATTCTCAATACTCGTAGAGAGATTCATTAGTGAATTGAGATGTATTGGATATATATTTCTTCAAGCCCTTAGACTTTTAAGATTGGTAGTATTTTTTGAGAAATTTGCGCTTCATGTCCGTCTAGAAGGTTATGCAACCGGGTGGAAGGTAGTACAACCAATCTTTAGCCACATCCCGAAGTGAGAAGGAAAAAAACCTCAAATTGTAGTCTTCCTCTGAGACTCCCGGCGGCTTCATGTTAGTACAAACTAGATGAAACTCCGACAAGTGCTTGTTCGGAGATTCACCGGCCATTCCATGGAAAGCAGGCAAACATTGTATTATGCCACTCTTTAGCTCACAAGTAACATTGGGTGGAAAGGGCAGGAAGACTGTGCAAAGGGGTTGATTCTCCAAGTTAGAAGCCACTTTGCACGGGCCCACATGGATGGTTTTTTCCTAGTGCATAGACCACATCTGCTAGTTGGCCTGCTGATTTGTTTGCTCCACTACGTATGAACCGCTATTCCAATTTGAGAATTATTGTAGTCCATTTTATTTTGCTCTTGAAGAAAAATCAAATGCTGCCACCCACAAAGGCTGATTATTTTCGGATTGTTTCTATAACTATGTACGAATCTCGGACTACAATTCCTCAGCTTCTTTCTTGGCCTTCTCGAACTTCAAATCCTCCTTTGTTGGGCTCAGCTCCATCTACTACCATGCTTTGGAGTCTGTGCTCTTCAAAATACTACCATCCTTGTGAATGAACTTCGATATATTTACCATTCTTGTGAATGACCTCTAAATATCTTCTACCACCTTCAGATGGCCTTTTACAAAAAAGATGATAGAAAAGTACTCACGAGAAACCTACTAATAAGATCACATAGGAATATCTAGGTGCCCGTGAATACCAAGTATCCATTAGCTTCAGTTAAGTCTTCAAAACTTGGAATTCAGACAAGAAAACAAATAATGGCCATTCAAACCCTTTGTCATGTAAACCTGACTAAAACTAACAATCAACCAAACAAAAGATGATAATAAATGTGTCAAATGCATCGGTTAACACATTCATAAAGGTACGTATCATAAACGATGACGAGAGAGAAATCCTACTTTTTCAATACGTTTGCAAGTACATGTGGTAGTTGCTTTTTCGGCCATTTTTTAGTTGTAAATTATTTCTACTATTGTGGGATCATTTTCATGGATTATCTCATAGAGTTTTACAGTTCCAACATTTATCTTACAAGTAGTTTTAAAGCCATTGCTGCATTCTATTTGAACTTGAAGTCTTTAAAGATACCGTATGTGTTTACAACAGCTGCGTGTCTGAGGATTTCAAGTTCTTCTTCTTCTTCCCTTGGTTACATTCTTGAACATAAGTATTCTTTATTTTTTTATTTGGTTCACTGGTGTCTTGTTGAATTGAAGATTGATAAGAATTTGGTGAGTGTTGTTGTCTCTGATGCGTTGAAACTAATTGTGGCATTTGTACTCTCACTTCTTTGTGAAGAGAGTGTTGTGGCTGAAAAAATGTCTTTGCTAAGAGTTGTACATCATTTGTGTTTGAGTTTGTAGATGCGCCTGAACCAAACATGATCTTGTACTCCGAATGTGTTGATCATTTCTACCAAGCGTTGTTCAAATTTATCTTCATTGACCACTACTACATACTTAGGCTAATGTAACACTTTCCTTGCAACACTTATTAAAAATGCTACAATAGCTTATAAAGTATTACTTAAATCTTTGAAAAGTATTACATAAACATTGAAAAGTGTTACCTAAATTTTAAAAAGTGTTACGTAGATCTAATTCAACATCACCTAAGGTAATACTTGTAAAAGTGTTGCAATAGGTTCAACTTAGTATTATTAGCACATAATGTAACACTTTTACAAGTATTACCTTATGTGATGTTGCATTAGATCTAACGTATTTTTCTAAAATTTAGGTAACAATTTTCAATATTCACGTAACACTTTCAAAGATTTAAGTAACACTTTATAATCTACTGTAACATTTTTAATAAGTGTTGCAAGGAAAGTGTTACGTTAGTCTATGTTTGTAGTAGTGGTCAATGAAGATAAATGTTGAAATGGAGATAAATGTACTTGTTGGTCCTATATATCGTATCAAATATCATGATGTCCCTATATATAATATATTCCCAGCCATCATAGAATCTTGCTAAAATAGTGCGCACAATTTCCCATCTGCAATGTTCGGATTCACCTTGAAAAAAAAATCTTCTTTTTTCTTCCATTTTTTGTGAGCTAGCTATATAAGACGTTTTGCACATCGCCTTCTACTATTTGCTTCATTCTGACTTTGTTAACATAATTTATGAGTCTTTAATGTGGGCCCTATCTCGTCTTCACCACTTACATCATTAACCATGTATTTATAACCAGCTCCAAGCTCTCTTCAATTGCTTCGATGGATTTTCTTTTTCCCCCTTTGATCATTCTCTCACTTCATTGTAAGTGCTACCATTTAGAACTCGTTAGCTTGTCTTTTTGGTTGAGGAAGTGGGTCTTCACAACATACATATTATCCACGAGTTTGATCCTGATTTTGGTTCTGCACACAGTCTTTTGTGCTGCATGTTTCCAGTTTTGGTGTGATGGATAGATCTTTGGTTTTATTTTGGCAAGAAAATTTGTAGCATATTTATGTAATTATGCCTTCAAGCCTACATGTTGTTCTTTTTCTGATACTAAATCCTCTTGCATTAGCATATGTTCGATACAGATTTTCTTACTCTTTCCAAGCAGTTGCTGCAATTCCTTCCAACTATTTGTAGGTATCAACATCATGGATTTCATTACCTGCCCCTGATCATCAAAGTAAGTCATTCAATATGATAACAACATGATTATGACACTGAAATATTCATTAGGATTTTTTAAAATTTCCACACTAGATTATCAAAGTTTCAACCATTTTAAAACACAAGTTACAAAGTTTGATTAACATTGATTCAACACCATCATAAATTTTTTCTTCATCAGTTAAACAGAATACATGTTGTAGCTATTAACATCAATTCTACACAGTAAACAATCACTCAATATTTTATTAGTTCAATAGAATTTGTGAACCATCAATTCAACACAGTCAACAATAACTCAATAATTTATCAGTTCAATGGAATCCATTACATAGCTACAGTAATCACACTGACATTAGTTTTGGTAATTTTCTCTTTATTTTCACTATAATTCTTTCTTCTCCTCAAGTTCTGCAATTTCATGCTCGTATCTTTTATAATCTTCAAAACTAGAGGTACTTCAATGTGAAAAGCAGAAAGTTTTATTTTAGACTAACTAACCGTTAGACGAAACATTATAATGTAAATAACATAATTTTTAATTGGTATGGAGTTTGTTTTTTTAAGATACAAATAAATTGAAGGACTATTAGTGCAATTATGAAAATGTGTTGATTAAAACATTTTTTTCTCTTTTCTTTATTTTTTACGTGTTTCCTCGCTTTCATTTTCTTCTTTTATTTCAATGTCGATTCAGACTCCATTTTTTCTTCAATTTCTTCACCATTGATCGTTGGATTTGCTCTATTTCATGATATTTGGTAGCATGATTTATCCTCCAAGTTTGGATTTTGATTTTTTCCCCCAATTTCGTAACCCTATAGTTTTTTTAAATTTCTCAATTATATTTATGAAATTGATCAATTTCAAAAGAGATTATGTTGTTTTTTTGGATTCGAATCGTTCTATTGTGATTTCGTTAGTGTTTTATTGTGTTTGATCGGAATTATTGATCTTTACATGTAATATGTTAATGTTTCATTTCCAGTGACAATCAAATGATAATGATGAGGTTTCATATTTTCATCACTAATTTGATCTTTTAAGACTGATTCAAACTCACTTTGGATGAAATTCAAAATGGAAAATGCCAAGTTTAGAAGGATATTGAATTGTTTGATATTAGTGTGTTTAGAAAAATTTGTTATAGTTTTGCATTAAATGATATTATGTTGATATTAATTTTTATTGAATTGAGAATTACATGAATTCTTATGAGTTTTTAATATTAAATCTGTCAAATTCTTAAGAGCTTTTTTCATTTTAAAATGAAAGTTACGCTTCTGTTTTTCTATTGATGTTTTATGTGAGTTGATGTTTATATGGATTTTGTTAAGAGTATTTTTGCGCCCAGGAAGGAATTAGAGAAGGTAGGGGAGAGATTGTTCATTATATTTATAAATTTTTTTTGCAGATGAGTCCTTATAATTTTGTGTACTTTTTAAATAAAACCCCAAAATAGAATAACTACATAAAGTACCCAATGTCTATTCACCACTTTGTATTATTTATGTTTATATCCCTGAACTAACCATTAATAGTTCTAATAAGAAATTTTCCTTACAAAAAGTCTTTTTTTTTAAAAAAAAAGAAGCATGTCAAATAAAAGAATTAGAAGTAGTATTAGATTTAATGCGTCCGTAAATCTGGGAATGACATATTTCATTTTTTTTATTTTTTATTTTTTATGAATGAACACTTTATGGAAGTGGAGCTCTTTTGCTAAAGGTTAAATTCTTACTCCTTGATGCCCTCCTCCTTCTTCACCGTTTTCTTTTCTTGTGGAATAAAGTTAATGCACAAATTTCCTCAAAAAAGTTAATTCATAAAAGACCCAGATTTATATGCTCCACATGGATTGGAAATTAGCTATGCATAAGTGGAATGAACGCATTGAGACAGAACGCATGTACGCATGCCAAGATTAATTGTGTTTTTCTTATATTTTATATCACAAAGTATTGTTTTACGCGAACTAAATTATAGACCAAAATTTATTGTTCAAGTATAATAAGTTTTATTTTGAGTGGGGTTATATTTAAAAACTCATCAAAAACCGGAGGACCTACCTTGTAATTATAATAACTATGTATATAATTTTTATTTCTAGAAATCTTATCAGATTCCAGTTCGCCTTCCCTGTCGCTCAACCGTTCCTCCTCCCATCGATGGTGACTCCACCGCAGACACATAGCGATTCCGGCGACGGCACATCCAAGTTAAGCACAACGGCAATGTATCCACGGTGCACAGCGATTCTGCGACGGCGCATCTATGGCGCACAGCGATTCCGGTGACGGTGCATCTAGGTGGTGCATAACAGCGGAGAATATACGGTGCACAACGATTCCGGCTACAGCGCATCAAGGCGGAGCACAGTGGCGGCGCATCCAAGGCGCACGTCGATTCCGGCGAAGGTGCATCAAGGTGAAGCACAACGGCGGTGCATCCACGGCACAACGATAGCGCATCCCGGCAGAAGAAGCATGTGATGAAGAAGAATGCGCGTGAAATGCAAGCACTCCGCCGTGGATGAACACTTCGGCACATGAACTCCACACGCCGCCCCGCAGAGCTCAACTCCGGCGAATTTAACTCTGTTCACGATGTCCAGAGCTCCAGCGAATTCAGTCTTCTAAGGTGGCGGTGAGTGTGTGCTTGTTGTGCATTTTATTGTTGTGTGATCTGTGTCTTATTGCTCCGACGGCTGGTCTTTTGTGCCTTTTATTCCTGACACGGTGATGTTGTGTGTGATGTTTGTGTGTTTTTGTGATGATGATGTGAGGATGATGGTTTTATGTTTTTTATGGTGTGATGGTGATGTTTTATGATGCAGTGATGATGATTTAGGATGATGCGATGATTTTTATGTTTTTTATTTTGATAACGATGGTGTTTATGTGATATATGTATTGTGGTTTAGTGTCATGTTCTGTAATGAGTCTTGATAATTAGTGGTTAGTACTCTTGACTATGAAGTTAGTGGTCTGGGTTCAAATCTCACCATGCCTTTTTTTTCTTTTTGAAGGATTTTTACTCTTGATGTACTGTAGATTTTTTGTTGATATTTGGAGATTTTTTCTCTCATGTTGATATTTTTCATTATTCGGGTGTTGATGTTTTGTAGTTTTTTTTTTTGGAATGATATTGGTTGATATTCGTACTTTTTTATTTTCTTATCTTGATATTTTTCATTTTCCGACGGAGTTTTAAGTCATAAGAGTTGATGTTTGTAGTGTATTTTTCTCACGTTGATATTTTTCATTTTTCGAATGAGGTTTAGGTGTTAGGAGTTGATGTTTTTAACTTTTGGGTGATATCACTATAAAAAATGACCTATTACTTTGCCCTTTTGCCTCAGTTTTTTTGCTAACATCAAATAACTGAGGTAAAAAGTTTTTTACCTCGGTTATTTTTTTTGGAAGTGAAAGATTTTATTCACAACGGTTATAAAAAAACGAGTTAAATTATTTCTTTTTTACCAAGGTTATTATATGAACCAAAGTAAAAGATTAAAAATCTAAGTAAATAATGTTACCAAATAGTGTGCAACATCGCACACGTAGGTTTCATAAGTGACCCGATTTCGCATGAAACTTCGTTTGCACCGGCATATGTTGTGATCGACTACCGAAGTCACAGATATGTAAAAGATACGTTAAAGTAATGAATTTGATGGTGTTAGAAAAGAATGATGGTCGTGCGCTTCTCTCCGTTTTGGCGTCTCTCTCTTCCCAGTATCCTGTCATCACGATTAATTTAGGGGTATATAAAAGGACAATCAGGCACTACAGTAGTTACCAATCATTGTGCTACAAACACCCTAGAAATCCTCTCCTCTTTCGTACACGTCCAATACTCCCTTTGTTCAATGGTTTTTAATTCCGTAGAATTTTGAAATAGTTTATAAAATCATGCACAAATTAATTCGTACACATATATATACGTGGTCAATTATATAATATTCAAATAAGATAATTAAATAATTAGAAAAATGGTAGTCATGAAATTATTCATACAAATAATACATGAAATGCAAAAAAAAAGAGTTGTCTTATTTCCAACATAACTGAAAATACAATAAACTCAATCAGCTCGGACAAAGATGACCTTGAAAACGATTGGCCCTCAACTTCTATCACCTCGAGGAGCAAGGTGTCCCCAATGCGTAGGTTGTTTCCCCTAAGGAACTCGCCAAAACCCTTTGGGGGAAAGGGCCTTGATGTTACCTTGCCCTGAGTAGTTCATACGCCACTCTATCCCGTAGCACCTCAGCACTATGAGGGTCTTCTCAGTCGGAAAGAGTGGTATAATCACACATGGGATGTACGGAGTCACATAAAAAATATTAATTAGAAATATGCATGTGTGTGTATATATATATATGCAATTGGCAACAAATAAAATTTAATTAAAAAGCTTACCAAATAGGGTTTTCCCAAAGTTCCGTTGATTGAGGGTGCAGTGGAAATGTAAACTATCAAGAGCCATCGTATAATGGTCAATGTCACAAAAAATAGGCTCTGGGTTGCTTCGAAGACATGACCGACACAAGACCAAATTCGCATATGCATAACTGTTGTACACTTAGGTGCCATAATGCGATGCCGATAAGATTTCTGTTATACCGAAGGTCACGTGATAAAAGTGTGATGTCACAAATTGAAGAATAATCTACTAGAAATAAGAATATGCGACGGCGCTTCATAAGCGCATGAACCGAGTTGTGGCAGACAGATTAGCGACTTCACATATATCAGAGAAAGCTACAAGAAGAAACACATAAAATTAGAAAAAATGAATTTTAATCAACATTAAATTAAACAAAAACCCTTTGGTAACAAACTAAAAAATTGTACCTATATTTAAACTCAAGAAAAGTTCACACTCTCATAAATTTGAGAAAAAACTAGATAGCCAAAAAATCAAAACACACAGACCTAATATTGTAAAGTAAGAATTCAAAACTTAGGTGTTTGGAGATAGGCAAGAACAAACTTTTTTCCTGAGTAGAGAAGATGAGGAGGAAGCTAAAAACTGCTGGAATTTGTGAGAAACTTGTGAATAGATGGCTGAACTAATTGTCAAGGTCCGCCTATTTATAGCTATTTCAAAACAACGTCATTTTGAACCATTGTGTTGTGTGCCTTGATGTTTGCGACGTTGCACCAAATTCAGATTAGGCAACATGGTGTTGACTAATTACCGGCATTGTAGACTTTCGTGGGCCTAACAATTTCAGCCCACCAAGCAGCCAGACAACAATTCGAGTTTATTAAGAACAAATTTTGCAACAACAATTTGATAGTTTCAGACTGATTGCAACAATACCCAATAAATATTTTTGTTGTTACTAATACTACAATTAAAAATTTGTGCATATGTTAGGTTATATATTAAGGATTGAATAACATTAAAATAACATAGATAACAAAAAATTATAAATTAAAGATTAAGTATCAAAATATACCAATATTAATATTATTCTAAATATTAATTAACACATTTAATATAAATTTTATGATCAAAGTTTATCCAAAACAACTGATTATATCAATAGGGAAGAACTTCTACATTAAAAACTATTGGGGCGACACCATTGATCAGCTCGAAGTAGAGCGTGTCCCCAATCCTGAGTTCCTCAGCAATAAGAAACTGCTCAAAACCCTTCAATGTTAGGATATCATCCTCCTGTTCTCCTAGTAATACATGTGATACTCCCTTCCATTGAACCTGAGCACAGCAGGCAACTTGAACGGCGATAGGAGATCCACAATCTTGCTAGGGATACACTGAATTTTAAACATAAAATCATGTTCAGTTAATATGAAAGTAAAGTATTAAAAAAGATTTTTGAAAATAAAATTAATACGTGACAGGGATTACTTACTAGGATGGGAACTTGCCCAAACTATTTCTGCATCAGGTGTGGATGAAATAAGGAATGATGTTTCCAAATGTAGTTCACGAAAATTCATCGTCCGAATCGCTACGGATCTATTAATAAAAGAAATATTTGTAAATTAAATTAGAATATTGGTAATACTAGTTAGACATGATTCTTGAAATTTATATTTTAATGATTCGTGACAAATCAATTCGCGTAATAAGTTAATCAATTAATATATGAATGCAACATGTCAGAGTTAAGTCACACATAGTTCGGTAAAACTGAATGGTTAACCAATTACTATGCGACTCCATATTCTAGGTAAACTGTAGAAATTATGAATAAGAAAAGTTGCATATGGTTCGGTAAAACTGAATGGTTAACCTATAAGTGTGCAACATCATACGCTAGATCAACTGCATAAATTATGATAAAGTGACGTCGCACATGGTTCGGTAAAACCAAATGGTTAACCGATAAGCGTACAACGTCATATGTGAGATAAACTACAAAAATTATGAATTAGCTACGTCGCACAGTGATCGCTCTAACAGAAGTAGGAACAATGCACAGGAGACGTCGCATTCATGAAACGGGGACACTTTAACAACAACAGAAAACAGGCAAACAGAGAACACCTAGTTCAAAAAAATTAGCCTCAACCTAATCGACATTCTAACACCCAAGAACCTAATCGATGAACCCTAATCCATAGACACGTCCTTACATGAAGAAAATAACACATTCACACACCATATGCATAAAAATTTTAATAGTAAATTGAAAAACAAAATTGTAATAACCACATGTAGAAACCATACCTTTGAGAGAATGAGCAGGATGACTGTTGGAATTCGAGGGAAGTTGAATGTTCAAAGTGATGTATAAGGTGGGCTCCATATATATAGTCGTTACGTAGAGTTGTGAATTCTTCCCCAATGCGACGTCGCATGCTAGTCGACCATATCAATACAATACCGACAGTAGTGCAACGTCAACTTGTCTAGCTGCGGACCTAACCATTTCAGCCCATTGGCATATCAAATGGGCCTTTGTCCAACCAACTTAGTAACTGAAGTCACATGTAAGTCATTTTTTGTGAAATTTGACCGACATACTACCAACGGTTGTCATGGATATATTGGACCACAACAATTCAGCCCATTAGCATATCAACTAGGCCCGCGTTTGACCAAAATAGACATAAATGGTTTTAATAACGGTAAATAATTAATTAGAAATTATTAATTCATATTGTAAATGTCCATGGACTTCTTTAACATCCAGTTCAATCATTATCGATTTCAACACAACCGGTGAACTTTTTTGTTTTTACAATTAGGTCCCTCCAAGATGGAGAGGGAGGGAAAATGCAAAATTGGAGATAGCCAGTAATCTAAATCACATTGTCACAATCATGTTGTTCCGACTTATGCATCAAGGTCACCGGGATATACTTCCCTCATTTTTACTATTATTCAATTAATACCTTGACTATGAGCGTTGTTAATTTGGAAGATAAATTCCACCTCACAAAATTGGATGAAATTACACATTCTAGGGGGTTTTCTAAATTTAGAATAAAATAAAAATCCAACCATCAATTTCACTAAAGTGGATTTTTTTTCATTTTTGTACTCAAGTTCCTATAAGGAATTGGGAGAAGTTTAAATCCAAAAATTGGAGATAACAATTTGTTATTCGCACGTACAGGAGTATTTTGTTCATGTATGGCATAAGCAGGTCGTCGGAAGGGCCCGTAATATTAACAGCGAGTTTTTTATGACACATTTCAAAATTTATACTTTGGCCAATATAAATGACGTCGCATAATGTTCGCATATAACGAACCATTGACCGACACTAAGCCAACATCGGTTGAGCTGAAATTTCCTGCCAGAAATGAAATTTTCAGCAACATTTTGAACAAAAATTTTCCCCTAACCCCATTAATATCTCATCTCTATCACACTTCCTCCTAACCCAACTCCAGACCTTCCTCTCTATTCACAAAATTTCAACTCCAGACCTTCCTCTCTTCTCCCCAACATCAACAAGTATCCTAGGATGGTGCATCCCCACGTTCAAATTAATCGAGGTAGTTTTCCCTCCATTCTATGTTTATTTAGAAATTTTATTAACATACCTTCTACATGTTTTTTCCCATTGAACAATGATTGATATTTTGATTAAGCATGTTGACTATGTAACATGTTATATAGTGTATATTGATTGTGTTCCCAATATCATGCCATATTTTTAAGAAGTGAGAAAAAAATACTGATATTAGGCATGATTGTGGAAAATAATCAAATTTTAGTATAAACACAGATTGAATGTGCGATGTCGGTTAGTGCATTGTCCAGTGCGAGATATGACTGAATGGTTATTGAAGTCGCATTTGGCAGGAACTGACTGGAACAGCTATGAATATCTAGCATCGCTCATCGTTCAGACATTGAAACTTCGGTCATTTAGTCTTGCGACGTTGCTTTCTTCATTCCATGTTAATATTTATGTCGTATGCACTTGGGTTTATTATTTGTATATCCATTGTTACATATGTATCTGTTGTAATAGGATAATGAGAGTTATTGATGGAATTCCGGAATGAACTTGTCATTTTCGTAGTCCCCCGTCAATTTCTAATGCCAGAAAACGTATGCAAGGAAGCATCAATTCAATCATTCTATCAATTTCATAGCAATCTTTTGTATCTTTATGTACTGGTAATGTCAATTTTTAAATAAAATGTAATTGCTATCGACGAATGATTTGCTTTGTCATCAATTATTAAATATTATAATACTGTATGAGAAACGATGTCTAACTGATTCATCTGCGATGTCGCACAATCAGGCGCCAAAACGTTACTTGGCCGACGTCGCATGAACTGATTTTTTTTGTGACAACGTATTAATCACCATTCCATGTCAGTGTGTGATATCGCTATTAATGGTTTGCAATGTCGGATTTTATAAGAATGACGCCGACGTCGACTTCGACAACGTCACTCCATTTCTTAACCCATGGTATACCGATGCAGCTGCCCCAACCTCTGGGGAATAAACAGAGTAGTTATGCATATTTTCTTCGTCTGCTCCAGTAAAATTAATATCGGAATTGCTAAACTCTTCCCCACCAAGGAAAAGATTAGAGGTGATAATGGAAAGGCATTAGAAACTTTTGATTTTAATTTCACCGCCGCTCGCGCGAGTCTCTGAAAATTGGAATGGAGTCACCATAGAAGACATTATGTAGGAGAGAGTATAAGAGGCCTTTGAAATTGGGCCTAAATAAATTATGAGAATAAGTGAATTTTTTGGGCGTATTTTATAAATTAAAAGGCCCAAAGTATGTGTTAATTAGAAATAGAGTTACCACTTACAAGTCCAATAAAGAATTAAACCCAATCATATTTGCCCCAAATTATACTTACCCAATCATATTTTCAACTTTCAGTGGGTTTCAAATTTCCCCTTTCAAGTTCCATCGGCACGGCGAGTCGGTGACACCAACTCTGTTGCACAGCGGAGCCTCGGAGGACTTCCAGACGACGGTGGCATGACGGAGGATAGGGCCGGAACTAGTCTAAAAAAATTTGGATAGTGGTATTTGTAGAATAGAGTGGATGGTATATTTCCAAATAGTTCCATACAAATCATTTCTAGATGTAAGCCAGACCATTCGCCACTGATGCCTAGTATTCAATATGATGTCATACAATCCCAAAAACAATTAAGGTTTGAAAGCATGTGGCTAGACAAAGGTTCAAATTTCCTAAATATTGTCCAAGATGACTAGGACCAACAGTCATCAGTCTCAAAATGCTCAATTTCAGTGTAAATTTGAAAATATTAAAATTACTTTTAAAAATGGAATAAAGAACACGTTGATAACAATTTTGATAACATTAGAAAAGAGAAAATGGCAGTTTAAGTGCCCACTTTTAGGTGAAATTACAGGTTTCTTTCCTTTTTTTTTTCCTACCATGATCCTAAAAGGTTCCTCTTTTAATACGTTTACCTCTTTTTCCGGGTAGTCATTGTTACTAGACCGAAAATATAGGGTAATTTTTAGATATAAAAATGTGGTTGAAAACTGAACTTATCAGTATTGTACTAGATGTTAACCATTTAAAAAAATGTCATCCAGTAACATTATTCTTACACTAGATGATTTAGATTTACTAAAATAGTATTATTCTTGTTTATTTTCACGTGAGATTATGATTCCTCTTACTGGAGGAGTCGTGATGAAGCCACCATCTGATATGTTTAGTGTATATCCATGCCAGTTGCATCATAGTCTGTCACTCCCTGTAATGGATTGTGTTATCAGTGTTTTGGAGGCTTATGGTATTGATTTCGCTTAGATACATCTTTGGGGAGTAACCATACTGATTGTTTTTAACTTCTATGTCGTGAAATAGCTATTGATTTTAGTGTATCATTGTGTAGTGCTTACTACAAGTTATGTGAAATGGATGTTGGTGAGTCTGTTGTATCTGTCAAGTCATTTCTTGAAAGTATTGAAATTTTAAACATTTCTCGTTAAGATTATAGAGATTGGGAAGATAAATTCATATATGTGAGATGTTCTGACCAAAAATAATTGCTAGTATGGAATAAGAATATTTACATAGATCGAGGAATAAAGTGTAAGAAAAGGCCAGATTTCCTAAGGGAATTGCGAGCCAATATTATCAAAGTTGAGTGTCCTACTGTTTCTCAAGACATATTATTGTTTTGTTTTATAAATTTATACTTATTTTGTTTTGAAGTTTCATGTGCCTTGAAGTTGTAATGTTTTGTGTCTTAACAAAGCCTTCACCTCATGATCTAGATGCAAGAACATCTTTTATCTATCATGTAGGTGACCGCCCAGGTGATAATCATGGAAGTACTAAGCATAGAATTGATGTAGAAGAAGAATCTAAGAAGGGTTCTTCTAAGTTGATGAAAATGTATGATAGCGTAACTAAGGCTTATAGTGGTGTAACTATGACTGCTGGTTCTGCACAGGAGGTATGTTATTTTTAAAAAAAATGTTTTGGATATGAGTCATATGCTATTAAATTTATTTTAATGGTGCTCAACTTGCTGCTAACTGCATAAGCAAAATGAAGAAATTGAAAAGGCAGCTAGGCTCAATGGATTTGCCAAAGGTATATATTGACTATAAGTCAATAGATAAGATAAATAGGTTGCATGTTGCTTGTAAGAAGTAAGATGGGATTATTATACTATTACGTGAAGAAATTAAGGGTATAAAAGAGAGCGGTCCTGCTTGTCTAGGCTATCCCTCTGTATTGGTGAACAAACTTGTGGGTGCAAGGGATTTTTGCCATATGTTCAAAGAAATTATGTTAAAATGGCTGAGGTTGGGCGTCATGGGGCTTTACTCCGACTTAGTAAGAAAAATCCCGAGTTAGAGGTCACGATTTTGGGTGAGGTTTGTGTTCTAGATGAGGTGTTAGAAAGATCTATTGCTATTGATGATGGTGGATTTCTCCAAATCCTTAGGGTTTGGGGTGCAAATTTTTTACTTATTAGGGTACTTGAAGAGATGGGCACACTTTCTAATTTAGTGGAGTTAGAGGGGTACGATATAGACCAGGAAGGGTCAATGGTGCACTATGGGATGAGAATGCTTCCGAGACTATTGGGGCTGAGTTGCGGAGTGCTATTTTTTTATAAGTCTATCAAAGAGGGTGAATTCCCTTATTTTAAGGTAGGGTAGATTGTTGTTTTAGGTTTTTTTAAATTTCTATGTAACCTCAATTAATCTATATTGTTGCTCTTACCTGGGTCAATTCTTATGTTTATGTCTGTGGTATATAGGTAGGGGAACCTTCTGCGCAGGACACTGCAGCCCGTGTTCGTTATAAAGCATTGGCTTTATCTATTGGGTTACCTTGAACGGATCCTAAAAATGTTCCTTTTGTGGATGAATTTTATCATGAACTAACTAATGATATTACTCTATGTATGTTGGATTTGGACCTAGTCTATGAAGTTCTTAAATGGTTTGAGAAAACCTACTAAGATTGGAGAAAATGTAAGGGCTCTAGGTTTTCAGGTAAAAACTTTGTTTTATAAGATTGTCGGGGCTATTTCAGGTTGGAAGCTACAAAAATGGAAAAAAAATTCACTTTTACATGAATACAGTAATCATCTATCTGAGCAGGGGTTTCATATTTAAAGGCTAAAGACTGAGTTAACAACTATTATAGACATAAGGATGAATGGCAAAAATGTTTAACAAAGAAATGTCTGGAAGGTGATTGGTTGAAGGATATACTAACAAATAAGACTGATTATCTTGATGAGACTGCTCATCGGAATGGAAAACTATAAACTATAGGCTAAATTCCATTGGTTAAAGAGTGGGATACACGTGTTGAGGGTGGGTTTTGATGAATGACGCAATTTTTCAGTTCGACTTCTAAAGAAGTATGAAAAACTGAAGGGCCAAGTTGATGTTGGAGAAGTTTGCTATGTCTGCCTAATGGGACGATGTCAAGAATTGGAAGGAATACTAAGGAAGCAGTATGACGTTAATGCTAAACTTCATTATGAGATTGGTGAGTTTCTTCATAAGAATCTCCATGAGGGGTGTTTGAAAGATAGTGTTCGCTAATTGGAACAGGATGTGGCTGCTTTGAAATGGAATCTAGAGAGTTATGTTTATTCCGTATATATAATGAGTATGCAGCTAGGAAGGATAAAATTTGGACCGATTATTGACCATAAGTCTGATTATGTGAAGTATACGCGTCGTATGGAGTCTTCTAGTTCTACCTGGGATGAAGTTTACCTACACATGCGATGGGAACTAGACGAAATTCTAGATGCAGAAGCTAGGATAGAGAAGGTAATATGTCACTAGTAATTGTAGTTTGTTTTGGTATGTAATATTTTGTGATTTAATTTGTAATGGTATTTATTATTAAAATTATTGGTGGTTATATTTTTGGTTAGAGTGTGGTTTTTCTTATGGATATGGTTTAAGACTTTGTCAAAGATATTCATATTTTTGGATGTATTGGGTGTGGATTTTTTTAGGCTATAGAGTGGATCAGGGTCCGCTTGTGTCGCGAGGATGGATATTTTACATGTATATGCAAAGTTGTGGTCCCTCTCCATGGTGAAAGTTGTGTGTTGTGTCTGATAAGAAAAATAGAACGTTTTCTTGTGTCTTGTATGTAAAGCCGCAATATTCTTTTTTTGTTTTGGTTTGAACAAAGGAGGTGGGATGTCCGATTATGTCACGAAGTTGGTGATTTTCCAGACATATGTGAAACAGCAGTATCCTGACTCCTTTTTTTGTTGGGTTTCTTATCGAGTAAATTCGAATGTGATTTTCCTGCTTGTGTCGCGTCCGACAGTCCAAAAGGTGTACGTATGTGTATGGACTGGTAGTGGGATTGACTTCAAGGGATAATTATGTAATGTCAACTTTAATGTTTCGAATTATCAAGATTATTATCTATGGCTTTTCCGTTTTCAAGATAATAATAGTGAGTGTGGTTGTTATGGATAATCGCGTGGATGGAATTTTTTAGGTGCATTAATGTTTTTTTTATTTCTATGCTTATCTCTTTCCTATATAATATAGCTTATTCCTATGGGTATTTTCAACCATTTTTTGTGTATGACTAGTTTGGTTTGGTATTGTTCTTATTTCAGCAATGTTGTTTTTTCTTCATATGTAAAGATGTTATAACATGTAAGGGCTAACATAGAGTGAGACTCTGGGAGTGCTTTTTTTGGGTGGGTTATTCGAGAATCATTTTAGCAGTTGGTGTCATAGATTGGGGTAATATCACTTGCGGGATTTTCTTGGAAAGCTCATGTAGGTTGTAAGTGTTCACGTTTTTGCTACTTACTAAGTATTATGTGTATGTGTAACACTCAGCCTGACCCATCCCAGACTCATCTCTCTGAAAGTACTTCCTAGCTATTTCTATTGGGCACAGAGGGTTTGCCTCGGTAACAGCAGGCCAACTCTACTGATGAAAAATCTCTAGGGGATCCTCAGAGTTATCGGGGCATAAAATCGAAGGGTTATTATAGGGGAAAACTAAAACAACATTTATAGTGTATTTTGTGACCGTCACATTAAATCCATTAACTCGAGTTAAATCCTTATTATTTAAATTTTTCCCTAGATTAGCATAAAATTGCACCACCTCATCATTGTGTACCCTATCCTCTAAGGTTAACAATTTCTCCAAATGTTGGTTACAAAAGTAGCGAAGCAAATAGCCAAATGATAATTCCTCACATCGTTCACAAGGTACGACCTTAGGATTCGTATACTTTTGAATTCGAAGAAAATCAACATACCTAGCTTGCGCCTCATCATTGAAAAACCTTGGTGTTTCCCCAATTTAAAAAAATGGGATATGGCTCCCGGTAAACGTGTTCCCTAGGTTTTCAGTCCTCCTTCCACCATGGCTACGCTACATTGATTAGAAAATTTTATTTTGTTTCTTTACGATTTCGGGTGCGTATGGGGTGGCTAGGGTTCTTGGCAATTTTTTGAATTGGGGATTTCAATCTTATTCCTGATTTATTTTAATTTATATATACTTACAGAAGTTCCAAATCCGGAATTGTGACTCAGGGTATAAGTACTAGACCAGAAGTAGTTCTGATTGAGGAACATGCTCATGTCCAGTTACAAGAAGGACGGACATAGTTCTGAGTTAGGAACTAAATTCAGACGAGGTCAAAGAGTGGAACATTAAAGGAAATTTCAAAGAAAACACTAAATGTCTTTTGGGCACGAGTTCCCCCCATTTTTTCACCCAAAACTCCACCCCAAACCCTTTTTCCTCTCAAACACCCTCAAATCTTCCACCAAACCCAAGTTCAATTTCTAACCACGTCAATTCCTAATTATGAATAGAGTGCAAGCACATTTCCAGATATTGTCGTGGAAAGTGGATTTTGGGCTAGGTTTTTGAATTCATGCATTTGAGCTTGGGACAATAATTATACATCAATAAGAGAAGATTGGGTAATTATTCCTATATTCAATCATGAAAAAGTGTAGTAGACTATATATTTATTTGGTTTGTTGTTTTGATGAGAATAATGTGTTATTTGTCATTTTTAGCATTAAAATGTATCAACTCACTTTAATAAAATTAGTTTCAATCAAATACATAATTTTTTGATATTTTTTAGTTTACTCGAGGGAGGAGATTTGATATTATGGATGTTGCTAGGTTTAAAAAATCCAAAAAAAAAAGTCTTGGGATGATCATATAATGGAAATACCAAGACAACAACTGATGAAGATGGGGATGGAGATGGGTCAGATATTGTTACAATTGCTAAGACACAATGTAGAGCTCTAGAAAAAAGAATGGCTAGAAAGTAATTTACATTGTTGGTTTGTGATGTGTCTATATTATACGATGATTTTGGGATCTTTTGTATTCACTTTTTTATACTTTGTGCTCAAGATGTTGCATTTTGCCTAGAAATTCTCTTAGGATATTTAAGAGTGACTTTTGTGCTCTTGTTACTTTTCTAAAGGATTTTGAAGACTTTGAAGACTAGCTTTGAAGATTTGAAGACTTGCATTTGATCTTTGAAGACTTGAGGAATTGAAGTGAAGTGAAGAGGAAAACTTGAAATATGAAAAGAAATGAAGATGTTGTGTTTGGAATCCGTCTTAAGTCGCGACGAGTCTATCGCGAGTCGCGACAGACGAATGGCTATAATTATTTTCTACTTTTTGTACTATAAATACCAGAGCTTATCCTCTCTCTCCTTCTCTCTTCTTCCTCCCAAATTGTGAACTTAAAATCCTAGTTTTTCACTTGTTTCTATCTTAGGTTCTTCTTTGATTTATGTTTGATTTGTTTTGGATATTTAGTAGGAATTCTAGTAGCTAAACTCATCACTTGGGAGTAATTGATTGAAGCTTCCAAATACATGTAGTGAGATTCTATTTTGCTCTTTCGTGAACATTGATTGTTGAGAATTTATCGTGCCATGAATGTTAATGTTTACTTCATTTAGGCTATGGGTTGTTTGAGAATAAGAACTGTTTGTATGATTGAGTGTTAAGAGTGTTAGGAAAGTGTACAATTTCTTCTCACTTTTGGCATAAAAATCCAAGAACATGGAATTAGAACTTCTTCTTGTTGTGTAATGTGATGTTAATCTTGCTAGATGAGTATGTTAATGTTGTTTGTTCTCATATTTGTCCTAAGGTAGCAATGAAAG
>JAULKJ010286008.1:0-12722 GCA_032355405.1 Rubia balearica | reverse complement strand
AGAAAGGTGTGTGACGTTTGTCATTCATGTCTGCTAGAGTCACGTGCGACGTTGGTCACAATAATAAGCGACATCGGTAAGGGAGAAATGTGTACGACGTCAGTCATTCATATCTGCGAGAGTCACGGGCGACTTCGGTCACAATAATAACCGATGTTGGTAAGCAAGAGATGCGTGCAACGTCTGCGATAGTGATGTGCGACGTCGGTCACGAAATCAACCGCCATCGGTGAGCGAGAAAAGCGTGCGACTTCGGACATTCCAGACTATTTACCTCAATTTTTTAAAACTAAGGTACAAAATATTATTTACTTCGAAATAAAAAGAACCGAGGTAAAGAAACTTTTTACCTTGGTTATTTGCCCTCAATCAAAAAATCGAGATAAAAGAGGTGAAGTAATAGCTCACTTTTGTTGTAGTGTTTACAACTTTAAGACTGAAGCTAATGCTTTACCAAATCATCAATAATCTTCCATAATTACTAACCGTGATATCAGTTGTTTTAAAAATTAATTTAAAACAAGCATGTCATTTTATCCGAGAAGAAAATAGTTGATAAAGTGGAGAAGCTAAATATTAAAGAACAACAGTAAAAATTTATAGTAGTTGAGAAAGTTCACTTTGATATGGGGATCCAATCAACGGTCATTAAATGAGCCGATGACCGCAGTGACTAGTGGCCAAGGAACTGCAGACACAAGTGCATGTGAGTTCCCAATCCGAGGAAACCAGAGACAAAGAAAACGCATTATTATTATTAAGTAATCACAATCAAATGCGAACATGATACATGCTCCATTCATCCTGGGACAGTGGTCTCCAAGATGGGCTTCATACACCAAGGCCGAAGCTCAATTGTCAATGGCCGTTGAGGCCGGTGGAACACGCCTCGCCCTCAATCATTGAGGGACTGTGGACCATACCCTGGTTGCCTATTATTAACTCATGCCTCAGCCAACCTCATCAACAATACACTTGGTATTTCCAGATAGGATCAAATAATAGTTATGTCAAGGGGATTTGATAATTCTTTTGTTACTCCCTTCGTCCCATACATTTATGCACATTTTTTAGACAGCTTTCTTAGTACATGTTTACCATAGTTTTAATTAGTATATAAAAACTAATGTCATCATATCAACTATACACTTGGTATTTCTGGACATGATCAAATAACAATTGTGACAAGGGGGTTTGATAATTCTTTTGTTACTCCCTTCGTCCTATACATTTCTGCACATTTTTTAGACAACTTTCTTAATACATGTTTAACCATAGTTTCAATTAGTATATAAACACTAATGTCATCATGTGATATATTATTAGATTCTTTGCATCATGTATTTTCTAAATATCAAATTTTGATACACCATTGGTGTACATAACTAAAGTTATTGATGGTCAAACATGGCCTAAGTATGTTGACCAAAAAATATGCAGAAATGGCAGGGCCAGAGGGAGCAGTTTGTATTAGAAAAAAGTGCATATGTATCCCTGAGTTTATGTGTTTGTGCAGTACGTCTCTCAGCTTTTCGAAAGCATACTTATGTTCCCGATCTCACCTCAAAATTTGGTCAACCTTTATCTTGGGCGGAATTAACTTTAAAATCTAAAATTGAACAATGGTTCGGGGGTTCGCGAGAGAACCAACAGCAACGACGAGAGAAGCTGAGTATTGGAAGGAGAAATGCTGGAGATGGAGCGACGGGGAGACGATTGGACTGGAGGGTCGGGAGTTACCAACGTCGGGGTTGGGCTTTAGAGGGAGGGTTCTGGCGATGGGACTGAGAAGGAAGGGGTTTTTCCGGAGACAGGGCTGGGTGGGAGGAAGGGGGTTGTGGGCTGGGTTTGGTCACGCAGAGCATTGAGGTTGCGGGCGAGTTTAGAACCAGAGCTAACGGGTGGGTGGCGTTGATTCAAGTTATGGGTGGGGCCACGACGAAGCATTGAGGTGGCGGGAGGTGATGGGTTTTAGGTTTTGGGTTCAGGCATCGATTAAGGTGGTAAGAGGCAGCAAATGCCGGCGCCGATTGAGGTGCTGAGGGTCGTCTCCGGGTACGGTGGTTGGTGTGGTGTTGGGGTTAGCCCAGCCGAGAGTCGAAGGGAGATGATTTTGGGGGTTATGGAGGTTGTGGCTGGTTGTAGAGAGGTGGCTGGTGGATGGGTTTTGTCTGGCGATAAGGTGTTTTTCGGTAAGACGGGAGTGGCAGAGCAGTTTGCTGGGTTGCGAAGGGGTGTTTCCTGATGAGGCAGAGGTAGCGAAGGGGTAAAACAGTCCGTAGAGTGTAGGAATATTTGGGAGGGGTAATTTTTTTCCTTTGAAATTTGGTCAAGGCCAAAAAATTTATGGTAAGCGCCGAAAAACAACATCAGGGGTACGACTTTCTGAATCTGTGCAAATACAGGATCATAAATGAAATTTCAAAAAATACAGGATATATTTGTACAAACACAAAAACTAGGAAGTATGAGTGCATTTTGCCCTTTGTATTATGTTTTATTTTGTGATACTTGCATACTTTTCTCAAATATATCTGTTAATTTCAAGGATACTTTATTTTCATCTTAAAATCAAAGGTTTAAATTGTGTTGATTATTAGTGTGTTTGGCAGGACTTGTAAGTTTTTCACTTATAAGCCAAGTACTTTTAATTGATTGAAGTACTAAAAAATAACTTATTGTAAAAGTAGAAGTATTTTTTGGAGGAAAACTATACTTGTCTTCCATGTCTTGTGAAGATGTTAAGGATACCCCATTAAAGTGGGTCAGATTGGGTCTTCCAAATATTTTACGATGGCATATGTAAAGGGCGTGGTAAAATATTAACTGTCACACATTATTACATTCAATAAAAATTGACTAACAAATAAAACTTTGTATCACTTCACTTATCATCAATTGATTTTGAAATAGAATCTCAAGATCCCTTCAAATTTAACAAGATCACTCTCTCTGTTATCAAAACAAAGTAGGTGAAGTAACTTTGGAACATAGGGGAATTAGTATTTTAACAATTGTGAGTCATTAAAAATTTTAGTGCTCTTGATATAATGATATGTTTGTAATGCTTTTTGATAGAGTGTGAAGCTTTCGATATAATGACATGTTTGTGAGTAAAAATTCACACCGATTGTGTATATATATATATAATAAATAAATAAATAAATAAATATACTGCCATGTACAAAGGTTACCATAGTCAAAATAAAAAACTTTAGGAAGTCCTAGTAAATTCTACAGTATTAATTTACATTATCTACTCTATTAACCCTCCCCGCTCAATTAAGGATTTAGATTGCTGACAGCACAAAGTTTGGATCTATGAAATCATACCGGGATCTAGGTAGACCTTTGATATAAATGTCTGCAACCAGAGCATCAGAAGACACATGGAAAATCTTAAGGTTGGTAGAAACCACTGTCTCACAAACAAAATGACAGTTAATAGTCTTGGTTTTATTATGAGCAATTGGATTCTAAGCTATAAAGAGATCATTATTTCAATAATACAACAGCAAAGGTGGTGTAGAAGACTGATCTTGAAAATATGGAAGAAGATTGGTCCACCATGTTAACTCAACCGAACTGTTAGCCATATCACGGTACTCTGACTCTGAACTTGAGCAAGACACTATAGCATGCTTGGTGGCATTCCATGCATTAAGGTTACAACTAAGGAAAATGACATAACCATAAGTAAAACACAGAGTTTCAAAACAATGAGCCTGATCACCGTCAGATTAACCAAGAACTAAAACAGTAATCGGATAAGAGCAGAACGCCAAACCAAAATGACAGTTGTTCTTAACATTATGCATTATCCTAGTGTTAGAGTTAAAATGGTCATTGGTGGGATCCTTCATATACTGGCCGACAATATTCATAACATTATATGAATCATGATGAGTAATCGTCAACTATTGAAGAGCAATAACCAAAGAATGATAAAGCATGGTGTTCCCAAAAGGAACATTGGAAAAACTAAAACAACTGAGAATTTTCCACAAAAAAAACACAAGAAATGGACATTTAGGTTAGGCACAACATCCAATCCTTGGAAGTACTAAAGAAAGCCCAAGTCAGTCAGATAAAACTTGTAGTGAGAACAAGTAATGAACTAACGAAGAAGAGAAGGGTAATTTTCAGTCAAAATAATTTCATTAAAATAGAAAAATACATAAAGAAGAGATAATCACTGAGAAAACACAGATAAAAAAGCACTTGCATGACTGTACACAAATCCAAGACAAAGAATAAAGGAAATGTACCACAAAATTCAATTCCTATGAGCTTGTTTGAGACCGTAAATAGCCTTTTGAAAATGACAAACATTGTCAGGATGAAGATGATACTTCAACTAATAAATCCGCTTGGAGCCAACAACACTGTCACTAAACAGGAGAGGAACCAACCATCAAGTATGCTGATAATGACGAAGGGTATCCATTTCTACATCAATTGAACAATCCCAATTAGGATCCTTCAAAGCAGAGAAATAACTACAAGGTTTTGTCCAAGTAAAAAGGATAAAATAATACTAGATATATCATAATTAGAATTATCATTAGGAATTAACAAGCTAGTACGGTATCGAATAGCCATATCATGAAGATAATGTGATAGAGGAGAAGATGCACCACATGGGGAATGAAGGCCACTAACGAAGACGGTGAAGAGGGGGCAACAAAAATTCCTGAGACGCATGGCATGAAGCTGAGGGTGAAAGGGATATTGAAGTTGTCAAAGAATCTCGCGGTGGGACAATAGACAAAGTATTTGGGGAAACTGGTGTTAGGGCGGTCGAGAAAGCCAGAGAAACGTTATAATAATCATCAATGAGTTAAGTATGACACCCAAAAGAAGAGGTAAAAAACGGAGGCACCAGAGCTGGACAAAATAAGATATTAGACAAGTCGGAACATCAATAGATGAAGCAACAGAAGAAACACACCACGAATAACAAGAAAAAACATCTCATCAAAGCGAGCATGAAGAGTGAAATACTCTTTCTTAGTTACATGATTAAAACAAAGATATGCCTAATATTGAGCAATATAACCCAATAAACTACAAGGAAGACTGCACAGAGAACTTATGAGCTGCATTAGGGCCAAAATAAGGGAAGACTCAACAACTAAAGGGGTGGAAGTTCGAGTAAGAAGGGAAGAAGCCATGCACAACAAAATAAGATTGTCCAAAAAAACACATTAGTATGTAGACATTTATTAGTATAAACAACAGAAAAAAAATTTTTGTCCAAAAGGAATAATGCAAGCCAGGGTGGTATCTAAGTAGGAGTCATCTCAGTAATATGATGAATTTTGCACTCTTCAAGATAATTCTACTACGATGTATAAGGACAAGAGATTGATAATGAATGCTTTTGCTGGAAAATGAGAATGCATGGGAGAATTTACAAACTCCATTCCATCATACTTTGAAAATATTTTCTACGATGATTACATGATTTTTATCCAAGTCTCAAACCGAAGATATCCATCAACAAAATTGGATATGCAACAGAGTGCACAAATAAAGAAAAGCAAGAGCATTCATAAAATATATCACATAGTACATATAATCATCACAAAAACAATGTACTAATTCAGGAAAATGGAGAAAATGTTTGAAGTGGTACCTGCTTTTAAGTGAAATTCATAGTTTGGTACCTAATTTTTAAAATTGTTCTGAAGAGGTACCCACTTTATCATTAATGTCCTGAAAAGGTAATTTTTACTTAAAGCGGGTATCATTGTGGCACCATTTTGATCCAAATCAGTACCCAATTTTTTCTGAAAGATACTCTTTTGGGACATAAATTAAAAAGTAGGTACCTTTAAAGAATAAATTTAAAATTTGGGTACCAAACTATGAATTTTACTTAAAAACTAGTACCATTTTGGAAAATCACTCCAGGAAAATGTAATGCATGTTTAGTATATTTAACATGTGCAAGTCATTTCCCCTTGTCATCTCACAAGAGGAACACGAATAAGGCTTAGGAGAAACAATGCAATGATAATGTGAGGAACATGAATCAATCTACTATACCTAAGTTCAAAAATTTTATTTAAAATTATTCGAATCAACAAAAGAAACAAAAGTCCCACCACCATAATTAAAACATATAATCCTTCTTCACGGTGGCCTTGGCCAATAACATCATCGGTAGCTTTATTCTAATTAGTGAAAGAAAAATCATCAAAACAAATAACAACATTCATATTTATTACCAAATTTCTAATAGAGAGAAATTTTTAATAATATATGGAATATCCAAAACATGGATAAAAAATTAGTGGCTCAAGAATGTGTAGTTTAAGTCTAAAACCATTACCAACAACGACATAGTTGTACTAGAATAAGGAATCGTGGTTTATAGAACAGATTGATAGGATATCATGTAGTTTTTTTAGTACCATTGTCAAAATACTAGTCATGTCGCTGAGCAGATTGGGAAATTGGGAATAGAGAGTAGACTGAAAATATTTTGAAAATGGGCAAATAGTGCGACATAGTGGATAAGTTATTATACCTCGAGGCAGCATGACAAAACTTGCCAACCCACTAACATTGGGAGAACAAATTGTAGCATGAAGAAGCAACATGGAAAAATAAACCACATCATTGGCTCCATACTCGATCAACATGAGTCATATCTGTAACTAAATGGGCTTTCAAGGTACTATGCAAAAGGAAAATAACAAAACTCGCTAAATAAAAAGGTTAGTGACATAAATAAGGAGAAAGGACATCCGATATGCGTGGGCATGGAAAGAATTTTTTTCCACTGGTGTGTGGTTGGGACACGTAGAATAGAAAAGACTCAGTTTTGAGACCGGCGCGTGTTTTTCAAGCTAGTGTATATGAGGACTAGTTAGTAGGCTCAATCCATGCTCGAATGAGCATTCCAAAACCATTGAAGTCTTTCCCCTGAGCAAACAGAGAAGACATAGCAAGAATTACGCATCACGTGACCACCACAAAACTAACGGCCGAGACATCGTGACTTACACTATCTATGTCAATGGTGATCATGCATCCAACATGATGACCATGAACAACCCAACCCTTGTGTCTGATATTACTCTGGTAACTGAGGTGTATGATGCTCTTAAATACATACTAATGCAAGACATCAAGGTAAGAAAAACCTTGATATTAAATATATTATATCCAAAAAGAGAAAACAATAACTTAGGCATCGATTTCCTTTACCTTAAGTCAAATATGGGACTTTGGTTGCAGGATTCATAGAAAGTGGTGTGGGTTGACATGAACCTTG
The DNA here is from genome assembly GCA_032355405.1 of Rubia balearica. Lineage (NCBI taxonomy): Eukaryota > Viridiplantae > Streptophyta > Magnoliopsida > Gentianales > Rubiaceae > Rubia > Rubia balearica. The sequence continues at coordinate 5,437 of JAULKJ010286008.1, read as the reverse complement.
ATCATGACCATCATTTGGGAAGAAACAATCACATCACTGGCATTGTCTGTGGGTATCTAATCGTTCCTTTTAAGTTATTGTGGTTACCCCCGAGAACATGAAAAATCAGACGGAAAACACATTTTTACTACCCAATCTTCTACTCTGCTCTCCACCTTATTAGCAGGAATAGTTGGTCGATGACGAAGAAACCCATGAGGACTGATATGAGGAGAGAGTGAAATATCTCCTTCCAGAAAAGGAAAATTGATATTTCACAACGTTCTTCGAAGCTAATAGGGACCAGCTTTATGTGCAGTTTATCGATACAAAGGGAAAACCAAAGAGGCCTTGAAGAGATGAGGAATCATTGTGACTCCACGTGGGGATGAAACCGCAAAGGAATAAATAGTAAGAAAAAAATGACGAAACCTGGAACTACATACTAGATGAAATGGAACACTTCCCACTATTGGATGAATTGCAGAACTTCCTAATGTTAAAGAGCTTCAAAAAACTACTCAACTTAAGGTTTACGACGGAACGACATATCCCAGTGTGTGTTTATACTTTTACAAGACCACCATGCGATTCCTTGATGCACCCATCCAGCTGGTGTGCAAGAATTTGGGCATCTTCTTAGCACAACAATAATATGGTACAATAGCCTACCTAAGAAAAGCATGCAGACTCGAGTCCAATTGACGAACCAATTCCTGGGAAGATTCTACGGAAAGGAAAAATTCATAAAAACATTCAATTATCTAACGGATGTGTTCAACAAACTTAAGAAATTATAGGGGAATATCATGACTGTTTTGTTTCGGAAAGCCTGCAAGTGAAGGACCGCGTATATAAGATATCCTTATGAGAATTCAAGGATGGTGTGCAGTCAATGGATATTTAAAAAAATTAGAGCGGGCATGTTAGATAGCCTAAGGGATCTCAAAAAGATAGTAGAGATGTTCATCTCAACGGAGGAGGCAAACAACAAAAATATGGAAAATTAACGAGGGGGAAGAGAGCCTAGGAGGACGCCTTGGGTATGGGTGCAACCAAAAAAGGTGAAGAGAACCACACTTATATGAGGAAAAGAAAAAATGCCAGCAACACGGCATACCCGGAGACACCATTCATAAAGTCGAGAAAGGAAATCCTGCAGAACAAAAAAGAACCGATGCCCACGAGAACACCAAGGGATAAAATATTAAAGGACTATTACTACACCTTCTATGGAAACCATAGTCATGACAAAGATAGTTGTAATGACCTTCAGGGACAAGTAAAAGAAAAAAAATTGCCAAGGTCGACTTAGTGAGTACAAAAAAGAGTACTCACTAACAAAATCAACCAATTATGGTGTCAAAAAAAGAGAATGTAACTAACCTTAAGAAAGGCTATGGTAGAAAATGGTAGCGATAATCAAGCAGGGAGAAGATATGATGGATGGCACCCTGGATAGACAAGATATAAACAACTTTGATAACCTAGAAGAATGTAGGAATATTACTTCCAATAAAGAAACTTGATTTAAACAGAAAGTGGTAAAGTCTTACAACGATCAAGTTAAAACCACTTTATTTAAAATCAGCGACCTAATTCTAAGAAAAAATGAAACTAGGCTAGCTGAGAAAACAGGGAAACTTTGCCTTAAATGGGAAATACCCTACAATATAACCGAGCACTACATGTCCAACAGCCACTCCCTAGAAATAATGGAAGGAACAATCATCCAAATATGTGTCATATGGCCAAATTTAGGAAATACACTAAAGAGACCTAGCGTTCAGCTACGAGCATATTGTATAAAAGCCATGATTTGATCATCGGCTTCGCAATTAATTTTCTCAGCACGACATTATTGCCACTTTACGTACGTAAATGAGAAAATATGTTCTTGGAGGAAAAAACTCAATGTTTGATAAGTATTCTAGCGTTCAACAAGTGGCTACAAAAAAAGTAAAACACTAGATCCGCTACTTAAGCCAAAAAAGAACATTCCCTTTCACATAAACGGGAAAATCGGCCTGGTATATACCTAGTCCGCACAATGCAAGTTTGATACGACTAGCTCACTCTGAGCATAGAAGCGAGCCCAGCTAGGTTTTCTCGCAAACAATATGAAATGCAGAAGCTCCACTGCTATAATGTACGCTTCTAAGTCCATGATCAAGCATGAGATTAGCAAATAGAGCAGACCACGATGACACGATCCATATACCTATAAGAATGGAAGAGAATCATAGACTCAGGGGTAAGTCATCGAACACAACCCATTGCTATATACCCTTAAATTTGAATTGGGCGTCGGAGTTTCTCCCCAGAGACTTTCTTGCAGGTGCCTGATGGATGGAGTATGATGGTTTGCCTTGAGGTTTGTCCCTATCTGGAAGGAATATGCACAACATCGGGACCGATTGTGAGCACTGATTTTTTTTCTTTCTTTCTAGATTTTGATAGACCCCAAGGATAGTCATGAACCACACTAGGGCACTACACAAAAGATACACGATAAATGGCCTGGAGAAAACAATTACACATAAGCACACAATTACAAGGAGGAAATGATCTCTGTAGTGGAGAACTACTGTGGCAGCAAGGAACCCCAACACGTGAAACTGATGGAACAAGGATACTAGCGAGATAAAAACCAACCACAACCATGAAAATACCGTGTCAGCAAACTTATAGGACGATATCATTCTAACTAAGGTTCGTTGACACAAAGGTACATAAAAGTATATCTACAACCTTGGATGATCAAATAAATTACTCACGTTTCTCCCAAATGTTAGATGACGTAGAAATAAGACCTCATTTAGATAAGGAATTAAGTTTTCTATACGCAACTAGGAATACATTTCGCTGAAATTGCACCAACATAATTAATAAAACAATTGGTTTGCGATACGTACCTAGTAAACCTTGTTTAACAAAAAAACCATATCATAACACTCTTCATACTTCTAAATATATCTAGGAATACAACCCGGTCATATTTAAAACATATGTAAACCCCCAACCATACTATAGTTAGGCCATATATGGCCTTAAAGAAAACAGGTTGATGGCTCATTTCGTCCCCCCTATTCTTTTATAATTAGTTCCCCCAAACATGAACACCAACATCTCATGTGCTCAGAAAAACAACGGGATTTCCTCGCTTATACATCAATCACCTAACCAAATTGTAGGCGGCAGATTTAATAAAATCTAGCACTTACACAACGCTTCCCCTTCTCTTGGTTGTACGACGGTGGAGGCTTAGGCTATGAATCCCACACTAGTTCTTCCTCATAGCCGCTTGACGAGCTACTAAGATGATTTTATAGAACAGTTATCCCCTCCTCTACCGCATTCGATAATGACATTCGCCAATCCGACTAGAAGATATAAAAACCCCATATTGCATAAACAAATTTTTAACACATATTAAATCTATAAAAAAACCTTATGATAAAATGAACCGTCTCAACCCTGAATTACGGGAGTAATACCCCACCCAAACAGAGAAAACCCTCCAACCAACTCCAGTCACCAGATAACCGGTGATGAGCCAAAGGACAACTAAGATAAATCTTACATCCCTAATATCCTCAGAAGGCTATTGTTGTGCATTAAAATGCGGAAATAGTGGCCCTTATATGGGCACAAATCAGCATCGGGAATCCAACAACAGCATAGTCATAACCTTTAATACAATACATTACACAAGAAACCAACCAAATAATTGGTATTGGAAAACTGAACGACGAACTATTCTTAAAATAATACAAAATTATTAAACCCATGTGGCACCTTTGCCTGAAAACTAAGGCCCACGTCGAGTACACGGCTTCAAGGGCGTACAAAACCCCAAAAAGCCCACCCCAACACAACCCTAAATACATAAACGTACCGCTACAAAAATAAATGAGATAGGCCGACACTTCGTATACGCTAGGGAAATCCCCAGCCAAACACACAAGTGATAATCCTTATTTCTTTGACTCTTAGACACATGCATAATACTTCACCAGAACTATATAATAAGCAACAATGCAATTGGTGGATGTGTACAATAGTAACCCCCTATGGTAAAGTAACAAGTGTAATTGTACATGATTTGGCATACGCCTTGAAAACTACCAGCCAGCGACACAAGTGGGCAACCACAAGTTACTAAATGAAGAGGACCAACAACGCATCCAAAAATTACTACCCCTTCAAGTAAAACCTTACCAAACTTACAATGAATTTCTGAATAACGTAAAACATAAAACAAGGCATTCCATACAAAAAACCATCATCAATCAATACAAAAGGCATTGTTGGAAAATATACCAAAACTACAAACTAAAACTATTCAACTATGCCCCTCCTTACGATCTGGTGCCATCATGGTCAACAGCCTTTTTCATTAACCCCCATCTGGCATATAGGCGTAACCAAACGTCCCCACAAGCTGTGCAAGATAGTGTAAGAGCTCCTGCACCATGTTAGTAACCTCGCCTTCTTCTTCAGCATCATATTTGTACTTATCAGTCTCAAACACCTCAAGTTCATTCAACATGGGTAGTATCGGCATGTCTTCCATATCATCTAGATAAGGAAAGAAGTGCTCATTATCTATGATTTTGTAGGGTAATCTCTTCGTCCCAGCTCAAATTGCAAGGAATTAAAGATTCAGTCAAACTAAGAAAACTTTGACTACATATTTGAATAGATATATAAATAAAAATATTGTTGTAAATGATATCGTTGGATTCATCATAACAAGTAGTTTCTAAAAAGTAACTTTTTATTTACAGATATAACACGTAGTTAAATATATTAATGGTCAAACGTGTGTGTTGGAGACCGTGAAACATATTCCTTGCAATTTGAGCTAGGACAGATGGAGTATGCCTAATCCAATGCCCGCCCCGCTTCAGCCTCAATGCTCTATAGAGGTCTATCAATCCTATAATTTTTAAATTAGAATTATGAACATGCATACTTTTCCATGTGCACCACCACGCCACATCCAACCAGCAGGATCGTGCAGCTAAGTAATAGCGTGGGTCATTCCCGTTTGAACGGCACGTGCATCTCGATGAGCAAGGCCTGAAGACCAGCCTGCGCCCTGCGACGTTATCCAAGGTCATGCTATAAGAATATGAAGAAATCAATTCCAGTCCGCGACCCTCAAGGATCTGTACGGGCTCTTCCGCTCAGACGACCAGAAGACCCTTCCAGTTCATCGCCCACAAGGATTTGCAGGCCGCGATGCTCAGAAGACCAAGATACCCTATCACTTGGCGGCCCATGTGCTTTTGCACGGGCCGTGTGCTATTGCACGACCCTTACCGACGTGGCAGATTAGGGTTTCTCTAGTTTTGGGCCTCTTCCTACCTAATATATAAAGAGCCTATCTTTACTAGGGTTTAGTAGTTAGAGAGAGAATATTCATTAGTTGTCATTTTTATTCTCCTAGTTT
>JAULKJ010285998.1:0-12723 GCA_032355405.1 Rubia balearica | reverse complement strand
GAAGAGATAACATTAATAGATTCTCCTAAGTAAATCATGGCATTTTATTAACCAATTTTCCACCTAAAGGAGAAAGGAATTGAAAACATCCAGGGGTCATTACATTTCTTAGGAAAGTTTCTAAGATTTAGAGTAGCACTCCCCCTATCTTCAATTGTCCTACCTTCCTAATTAGTTTATTCCTGTTCTTAGTACATGAATTTTTCAAAAAATTAGCATAAGAGAGAACATGCTCAATCAAATCCAAAATTGGAACACTGCCCTCAACCTTCTCAAAGATTTTGTGAATGTGTGCATCATTGGTTGCCACCTTCGTCCTTTCCCTAAGTGCACTAGGAAAACGTGGTGGAGAGATCACCCTCTCCTTGGTGGTTGGAAGATCTTTGATGGGCTCCTCCTCTACAACCATCTCACTCTCTTCCAAGTTGGTCTTGTTGTTTTTCACCATCGAATCATCCTTTTACAAGAGTTCCTTCTCGGGCTCACGCACCTCTTTCCCATTTCTTAGCTCCAACGTACTCACATTTCTTGGATTGATCTTGGGTTGGGAAGAGAGCTTACCAGATTCCTTGGCCTCAAGTTGACTCACTAAGGTGGCAAGTTGTCCGACTTGGATTTCGAGATTCTTGATGCTCAAAAAATCTCTAGAGCCAAGATCTTCATTTTCTCTCCTTGTCCGCTCTGCGAACACATCTTGTTTAGTTTCCAATTGAGCTATAGCCTCCAATATATCTTCCCAATATAACTTTTATAAAGCGACATTGTTGTTGGAAGGCCCTTCTTCCCACGGGTAGGGTTGAGGTTGAGGTTTTCCATCTCGGTTGTACCCTTGAGTTTCCTCCTCACGCCAGCAGAAGTTGGGGTGATCGCGGTACCGAGGATTGAAGATATATTCGTAGGATTCTTATCTATCCCCACCTTGGTTCCCTCGGAACCCTTGTTGTATTTCCTCCATTGAAATCTAACGCCTTCACTTCTTTGAAATCTTCCACCACTTGTGGACAAGTGTTGGTAGGATGTTCAAGGCTACATATACCGCAAACCTTGACTTGGTGAGCTCTCCCTTTTATAAATTCCTTTATCATAGAACCAAGATCTTGGACTTGCTCCTCTAATTTGGAAGATTGGGCTGGCTCATCCAATGTTTTCACTCGGGATCTAGTACCAAACTGCCTTGTTCTACTGGCCATTTTTTCTAAAAGCGCCATTGCATCCCTCAGACACTTGTTGGTAATCGAACCATTTCATACGGCATTCACCATCCTCATGTCTTCATCGAATAGCCCTTCGAAAAAATAATACACCAAGATGCCTTCCTTGAACGGATGATATATACAGCCGGTCAATAACCTCTTAAATCTCTCCCAATACTTGTAAAGAGATTCATTTACAGACTGAGATATATTGGAGAGCTGTTTCTTGGGAACTACTGACTTGGAAGCTGAAAAGTACTTCTTGAGTGACCTCCACTTCATGTCCATCCAATAAGTGATGCATCTGAACGGAAGATAATATAACCAATCCTTGGCTGCATCCCGCAGCAAGAAAGGTGAAGATCTCAAGTTTAGTTCTCTTCTGAAACTCCCAGCGGATTCATATTAGTGCGTACAAGGTGAAACTCTAACAAGTTCTTGTTCAGATTTTCATCAGCCATATCATAGAAAGTTTTCAGACATTGGATCATGCCGCTAGTGAGCTCACAAGTCACATTAGATGACAAGGGTGGGAAAACCATACATAGGAGTTGATCCCCAAAGTTAGGAGCCATCAACTCCCTAAGTGTACGATTTTCCTCTGCCATTTCTACAATCTCTTCAACTACCAAAGTTGGCTCTTGGGGAACCCCTACTCTAGCTCTCCACATCCTTCTTCTCTGATTACATGCGTACTCCATTAGACAGTGTATAGTTCCTAAGTTTGTGGCACGGGTATGTACCATAAACTAGGAGCTAAACATAACCAACTAAGAATAAACACTACGGATCACTATCACAAAGGCTCAACAGTAAAAACCAACTCAAGAAAAAAAACAAGACTAACTACTTAACTAACAAGCTATCCAAGTTAACGACTAGAACTTTAGACTAGAATCCCCAGAAGAGGCGCCATTTCAACCCGCCCCCACCAGGTGTCGCTATGCAAAAAAACCAAGACTAGCAAACAAAAACAACACTAACTACTCAACTAACAAGCTATGCAAGTTAACGATTAAACCTTTGGACTAGCATTCCCGGAAGCGGCTCCAAAATTTGATCCACATCCCCTCGGTTTCACTAATAAACACACAACCTTTATAAGGGAGATGTACTAATTAACCCGAGGAGTGGCTTAACAAAGATAAATATTTGTAATGTTGCTCCGTTCCTACTACTAATCTACCTATGGGGTCCGATTGACTGCGGAATTCACTGGTATATGAAAGATACGTTAAAGTAAAGAATTTGGCGGTGTCACAAAAAAATGAAAACAGAAGATGGCTATCGTCTGCTTCTCCCCGTTTTGGCGTCTCTCTCCTCCAAATATCTCGCCATCACAATTAATTCAGGGGTATGTAATAGGAAAATGTAGCATTACAGTAGCTAGAAATCATTGTGCTACAAACACAATAAAAATCACAATTAATTTTCGTAAACATCCACACCCATTGTTCAATGGTTTTGAATCGTAGCATTATTAAATAGTTTTATAAAATCATGTAAAAATCAAATTGCATATATGCACAGTTAACTATATAATGTTCAAATAAGATAGTTAATTAATTTGAAAAACAACAGTCATGAAAATATCCATACAAGTTTTACATAAAATCTAACAAAAAATTTCTAAGTTCCACACGGAAAATGATGACCTTGAAGATAATTGACCCCCAGTGGGATAACCAACATGTACATACGACTTTCCATAGTTGTCAATTAAGCCAAATGCAAGGCCGAAACAAACGCGAAGTTGCTATGCCAAAAAAATGTAGAATTTGATGTCATAATACGACATAAGTAAAATTTCATTCAATCTGAAGGTCACCCTGGAAATAAGAAGCAACGTCACACTAACCAAGTTGTGGCATACAGATTAGCTACATCGCTTACATCAGAGGTTACTAGGAGAAGAAAAAACATATAACCGGAAAAATTTGGCATAATCAACATGATATTAAACAAAAAAACCATTTTGCAACAAACCAAAACATTGTACCTAAGTTTCAACTACAAGAAAGTTCACACTCGCAAAAATTAGAGACAAAACTAGATAATTAGAAAATAAAAACACACTCACAGACCACAGATCTGATATTGCAGAGTAAGAATGAGAAAATTTGGGTGTTAGGGGATGGGGAAGAACAAACCTTTTTCCTGAGTAGAGAGGATTAGGAGTAAGCTGAAGACTGTTGGAATTCACCTAAAATTTGTGAATAGATGGTTAAACTAATTTTCAGGGTCCCCGACGTTGTTTTGAACCATTGTTTTGCTCCCCTTGACATAACTGATGTCGCACCAAAGTCGAAGGAGGAGATATGGTGTCGACTACTGAGCGATGTCGCAAAATTTAGTGGGCCTAACAATTTCAACCCACCAAGAAGCCAATCAATAGTTGGAGATTACTTAAAAATAAATTTCGCACCATAAACTTGCTACTTCAAGACTTATTGCCACAATACCCCTTTTTTTGTTACAGATAGTTCAATTCAAACTTTGTGCGTATGTTAGGTTAAATATTAAGAATTGAATAACTTTAAAATAACATAACTAACACGAAGATTATAAATTAAATGATAAAATATTGAAATACATAAATAATAATCTTGTTCCAAATACGATACATCAATATGGAAAAGTTTGACATTAAAAACTACAAGTCCGGTATGACTGATCTTCTTAAAGTAGAGTGTGTCCCCTTTGCTAAGTCCCGTACCAATCAGAAACTGCTCAAAACCCTTATGCGTCAATGCCTTCAACATCATGTTCCCCGAGTAATGCATGTGGTACTCCATTCCATTGAACCTGAGCACAACAGGAAACTTCAACGGTGGCAGGAACTCCACAATCTGGCTAGGGACGTACTAAATTATAGACAAAAAATCATGCTCAGTTAATATGAAAATAAAGTATAAAAAATATTTTTCCAAATAAAATTAATCCGTGACAGGGATTACTTACCAGGATGGGAACTTCCCTTAAGTTTGTCTGTGTCAGGGTGTGGATGAAATAAGGAATGGTGTTGCCAAATGTAGCTTGCGAACGTTCATCGTCTAAATCTCTACGGATATGTTAATCAAGGAAATATGTATAAATTAAATTTGAATATTGGTAATACAAGCTAGCTAGCAAACAAAATTTAAATATAAAAATTAAATCCCTCACCACAATGGGGTCACAATGAGAACCATCATTGCTCGATATAATTTATGAAATTCATAGTTTAATGATTCATTACAATTCAACTAACGTAATCTGTTAATCAATTTATATATATATATGCAACATGGTAGAGAGAATTTTCACAACGTTCGGTTTAATTGAATAGTTAACTGGTAGGTATGCGAGGTCATCTACATAAATTATGAGTAAGTAACGTGGCACATAGTTCGGTAAAACCATATGGTTAACCGATATATGTGCGACGTCTCAAGCGAGATGAAAAACTGAAATTATGAACAAGCGACGTTGCACACCAGTCTCTCTAACCGAAGTAGGAATGATGGATAGGTGACGTTGCATTCATGAAATGGGAAGAATCTAACAACAGTAGTAAACAAGCAAACAGAGAAGACCTAAACAAAAAATAATTTAGCCACAACCTAATTGACATTCTTACACCCCAGAAAATTATCGATGAACCCAAATCCATATACACATCTTACATGAATCTAATAACACATTCACAAACCATGTACATAAAAATTTCAATCGTAAATTTTTTTTAAAAAAAGTAAAATAACCAAATGTAGAAACCATACCCTTGAGAGGATCAGCAAGAGGACTGTTGGAATTCGAGGGAAAGTTGAGTGTTTAAAGTAATGTGTGAGGTGGGCTCCATAAATATATATAGTCGTTAAGGTATTTGTACATTCTGCCACAAAAACGACATCGCATGTATGTCGACATGATCGATACAATACCGACGGTATGGCGACATCAACTTGTCTGACCATGGGCGAAATCATTTCAACCCACTAACGTATCAAATGGTTAGTTATCAGACTGCGTAACTGACGTCGCATATAATTCATTTTTTGCAAAATATGACCAACATAACAGTGGCGTACATCATAGATATATTAGGCCCCGAAAATTCAGCCCACTGGCATATCAAATGGGCCTGCAAGTGATCAAAATGCACAAAAATGATGTTAAAAACGGTAAACGGTTAGGTAGACATAGTAATTGATATTGTGTATGACAATTAACTTCACTAACGTCCATTTCTAACGGAATCGATACCAACCCAACCGATGAAATTTACTATTTTTCAAATTAGGTCCCTCGAAGATGGTGGTGGAGGAAAAATGCAAAATTGGATATAGCCAATAATCTAAATATCATTGTCCTAATCATGCCGTTACGACTTATGCATTAAGTTCACGGGGTATGTTTCCCTCATTTTTATTATTATTCCATTAATAACTTGAATTTGAACGTTGTTAATTTGGAAGATAAATTCCACCTCACCAAAATCGGATGAAATTACACATTACAAGTTGTTTTTAATTAAATTTAGAAGTTAAGAAAAATCCAACCATTAATTTCACTAAGTTCTAATGCAGGGCCTAGAGTTAATAATATAGTATATGATTATTGACTAGTATGTTAGGGTTAATCGGAAGATTTTGTGGAAATCTCTGTGGAATCATTCCAGTTTCATTATGACTATCGTGGATCTTTAACTAACAAAGCTCCCGTGAAAGAATATTGGAATCCAATTTGGGTGTACTGGATTACTTTTCAATTTGTCCAAATACGTTCCTCTAACACAGTGGAAGCAGACGCAATGCAGAATAGGAGATACCCTTATCTAATTCACCAAGTCACAAGAATGATTTTCCAATTTTGTCATGCTTTAGTCAATGGAATGGGTCCATAATCTCCTCAGACAGTGTAAGACAAAACTTCAAGAAAACTACGCTATGACCCACAACTTCCTTGAATGCTCGCTACAGTGGCGTAAAGCGGAGAATATATGTACTTTATGAATAGAGAATATGAGTACGGTCCAAACGGAGAATATGCGTATTTTCCAACAAAGGTGCAAATTGGGGTAATCGTCCAGCATTTTCACAAGCTTTTTGTTCAAACCCTTACTATCACCGTTATGAGAACTATAATTTTCACTGCATAGAATCTAATGAAATTACATTTTCCATGTCCTTTATGAAATAAAAACCTAATGAAATTCAAACGATATTTTCTAAGAAAGTACTAGGTCTACAGTATATTTTAGGTAATTAATCATAAGCATGTTTGCAATGGTCATATGGGGAGATCTGCTCGATATATATCTGGGGATCATAAGACCAGTATTTCTAATACCGACGTTGTGTAATAGTTGTGGGTGACCAAGGTTATTGTTGGGAATATCATAATTGAGTTTGGGACTACTGGTGATTTTTTTCCATTTTTGGCCCTCAAGTCCCTACAATGAATTGGGAGAAGTCTATATTCGAAATTGGAGACATCAATTTGTTATTCTCATGTACAGGAGTATTTTGCTCCTGTTAAGCATGAACAGGTCGTGGAAGGGCCAGAAATCCTAACAGCGAGTTTTATACGATAAATTTTTAAAAATTACACTTTGGCCCACATAAACAACGTCGTATAAGTTTTGCAATTATTGAACCATTGACCGACATTAAACCGACATCAGTTGAAATGAAAATTCAAGCGGGAAACAAAATTTACAGCCAAAATTTTGAACAAAATTTCCCCCCAAACCTATCTCTTTTATATCATATTCAGCAACAAGAACCATTAATTTCTCCACTCCAACACATGACTTCCTACTCCACACCTTCCTCTTCATTCACAACATTTCAACTACTCAACCCAATCTACTCTCTTCTCCCGAACATCAACAAGTAACCTAGGATGGAGCATCGCTGGGTACAAATTGTTTTAGGTAACTTTCCCTCCATTCCATGTTCATTTAGCAATTTTATGTACATATATACCTTTGATCTACATGTTTTTTTGCCCATTGAACAATGATTGAATATTTTCATTATGTATGTTGACTACGTTACATGCTATATAGTGTGTATTGATTGTGTTCCCAATATCATGCCATGTTTTTAAGGAGTGAGAAAAAAGGCTGATATTAAGGTTGATTGTGGAAAGTAATCAAATTTTAGTAAGAACACGGGTTGAATGTGCGACATCGATCAATGCATCGCCAAGTACAAGATATGACGGAATGGTTGCCAAAGTCGTATTTGTAAGAAACTGACTGGAACACATATGAATATCCAATGTCGCTTATTATTTAGACTGCGACTTCAGACGCTTCTCCTTGCGACGTTGATTTGTTTCATTCCATGTTAAGATTTATCTCATACACTATCGACTTTATTGTTTTTACATTCATTATTACATGTGTATTTGCTATAATATGATAATGATAGTTATTCACATCAATCTTTTGCATTTTATATATTGGTAAGTCAATTTTTGTAAATAAAATGTGATTTCTATCGATGAATGATTTGTTGTGTCATCTAATATTAAATATTATAAAATTGTACGAGAAACGAGGCCTAACTGATTCATCAGCAACGTCGAACAATTTCATAGCCAAAATGACACGAGAGCAACGTCACTTGAACTAGCATTTTTTAGCGATGGCGGCCTCAAAAAATAATGTGGTATTACTCACTGTTCCACGTCACCATACATGATGCTTTTCATGATCTGCGACATCATTTTTCATTCAAACAATGTCGATTAGGATGGCGTCACAACTTTTCCTAATCCATCGTATGCCTTCATGCCATATCCGACGTCATTTTCATGTATATGCCAACATTGTTTTAAGCGATGCCGCACGTATAATATTCCATTGTTGACTGACTGCCATTTATCGACGTCGGTCATAAAACCTGCCGACATCGATTAAAAACCAAGATAGAAGGTTCCTTTTACCTCGGTTATGACCCAAGGTAAAAAATACAGTTTTTACTTCAGCTACATTTACCTCAATTATTTCCATGGCTTAAAATCGAGGTAAAACCCCATGTACAACCGAGGTAATAGGTGTTGTTTCTTGTAGTGTCGCTAGCACTTGGGGAATATTTGTGTAACGTGACCATTAATATATTTTGATCCTAGATTCAATCACATTCAAAACATATGAACATATCCTAATGCTTATGACACGTAGTGTGGTCGATGGTCAACACTACCCCCTATCTGTCACATAAGGGTTCGTACATTTTCTTCTATTGACTCCGCCTACGCAATTAGGTAAGTGCAACAACGGTGCAGCACATTGTGTAAGTATGATTCTTCCCCGTACTATTACTTCCTAGGCTCTACACTATGAATGCTTTTCCCTAGGCCTACAGAGCCAAAAATATAGGCACCTTATCATTGACTCTAAGGTTGCAAAATGTGCTAACCCTAGGTTGCTAATAGTGCTATCTCTATCCACAACCCTTAAGACTAAGTTGCCAGCTAAGACTAGTGTATGGTCGATGGTAACGTTAACTCGGTGACCCACATGCACACACCAAATGGTCCTGGACTATCGTTACCCGCATACTTCTAGGTTTCTCTCCCAGGGGATATCAATAAGTGCGCCAACATGATAGTAGACTACGTTATGCGTCAATGTTAGTGTGACAATCATGAAATTAATAAGAATGTAAGGAACAAGCTAACATAATATTCATAAGCATAATAGGAAAGGTAGATCTATAGAATCTCCCAAAATAAGTACTAAATCGTGAATAAAAATATAAACCCCAAGTTAAATCACTACTCCCTAAGCGTTGAACCCAAATATATCATTGGATTCAAATGCCTTGAGAAAAACAAGAAGAAAATAAATTAGAAAGAAGAAAGAATTTCTTTCTCTCTCTACCTACTCTTCGGAGAATAGAAATAAAATGATCAAACTTAAACCCTAATAGACATAGGCTCCTATATACAGTAGTAGGAAATTGGGCCTTGAAAAAAGCTCAAAATAGAGGAAAAAACCCTAGCAGCAAAAAAAAACACGGGTCGTGCTGGCCGACACGGACCGTGCTGGTCAGAACCGACCGTGCTGGGATGACCGTCGGCTGGGATGAACATTGGTCAAGACGACCATTTTTTCTTTATGATCCTTGTACCCGTGTTGTTTGGCTCAGGCCATCTGCTGGAAGCACTTATTGATTAGTTAAACAGTGCGGATCATGTAAATCATTGCAGGTCATCGGCTGGGAGTCATTTTTTAAGCAAACAATGGTGAGGATGTGCACAATCTTCGCACCCCGTGGGCTTGTCTTTAAATGTTGGAAATGAAATAATGTGGGCCGTGTAGAAAGGCAGGTTCTGTGTCCATACTTAGCCTCAAAAGGTTCGAAATGGAATGGGTTGTATTGGACCAAACGGCTTATGCCAAGAGGTTGCCTGGCACGGCTGTATCAGCTGATACTGTTGTGCCAGCTGGTGCCGCCATACCTAGTCTTGAGAATGTTGAACTTCAACTCCCTTATTTTTTTGGCTTGATTCCATCTACTACCACGTTTTGATTCATGGCCTTCTGCATACTACCATCCTTATGAATGGCCTTCAATTATCTACAACCACCCTTGCGGATGTACTTCTACAAACTACGCCAAAATAATCACAAACAACTTACTAGTAAGTTCACAAAAGAAGATCTAGGTGCTGTTGGGGACAAAATATCCATAAGATCAAATTATGTTCACAAAATTTGGGGTTTAGATAAGAAAACCAACATCGGGCATCCAAACCCTTTGTAATGTAAACCTAACTAAAACTAGCAATCAACCAAACAAAACATAATAACAAATGTGTCAAATGCATTGGTTAACATATGCATTAAGGTGCAGATCAGTAACACAATACTCGATAGTATCCTACACCTCTAAAAATAACGCTAACCAAGTAATGATCTATAGATAATGCTAACCAAGTTATAATCTATAGACAAGAATAGAAATCACTAGAAATGTATTTGGAAATTTCTAAACTTCAATATTTATCCAACTTGTGTTACTTTAGCAAAATAACATCGCTTTCAAAGTGAATAAATCTTCAATGAAACCATCATACGTTCGAACACCATCAATGAACAAGTCAAAAAATCTTCCACAAGAGGATAAAGATACACATCAATATTGTTACCTGGTTGTTCCGGGCCTGATATCATCAAAGAAAACAACACATACTTACGTTTCATGGTCAACCAAGACGGAAGGTTATAAGTTACCAACATAGTAGGCCAAGAGCTATGTGTGCTACTCATATTACCAAGTGGATTCATACCATATGTACACAAGCCTAGCCTCAAATGCCTAGATTCAATGACAAACTCAGGGTATAGAGCATCGACTTTCTACCATTGCTCATCATTTGAAGTATGTCTCATCACATCATCCGCCGGTCGGGCCCTATCCGCGTGCCAACGCAGCAACTTTGCATCTTCCCAACACGTATATAGCTTCTTCAAATGAGGAATGATAGGGATGTACCATAACACCTTTGCCGATGTCTTTTTCTTTGATTTCGATACTACTTTCACAACCACCGAATCCCATCTCTCTTAAACTTGTAGCGAGACTCGCCACATACCCAACATTTTTCTCTATCTTTATCTACACCCCCTATGAAAAATACAATTGTTTAGGCATACATGAGTTTTTTGCAGTTCTAATCCCATTGGGCATGGAATATTTTTGGCCGCATACAACCTATCAGGCATAAGATTACCTTCATGAAGAAAATCCCTAAACAACTCAAGAGCCTCGGTCATTGACTTATGAGTCCATCCAAAATTTTCCTTCAAATTCATTACCCTCAAAACCAAGTGTTTCGAACTAGTGACAAAAGCGGCCCTTTGTCATCAATTAAAGCTTGTAACGACTTCAGTTTACCTTTGAACTCCCTTGAAATATCTTCCACCATTTCATCAAACTCCACATTGCCATCTAATTCATCTCCCAACTTCGTGTTCTCCAGTTCAATCATATGAGAGGCTTCCCCAGCTTCCCCATGTCATGCCCAACGAGTGTAGGTAGTTTGGAACCCCCCATTACAAGATGTTCCAGCAATTTCTTCCTCCCTAAATAATAATTTCTACAATCCTTACACGAGCATCGTGCTCGCACCACACCCTTTGTAGAAGCATCTTCAAATGGTAACGAAATAAATGATTCAACCAATGACATATACAGGTGATTTTCTAAGATCATTACCAGTGAGTTCATTTCGATCCAATATCCTAAAAATCAATTACAATGCAAGCCATGAGGATTCAATCAACAATAATTATAACCCTAATTTCAAACTTTAATCTAACAAATATATATGTATACATGAAATACATTACCTTAATATTTCAAACTATTCAAGTACATAACTTTGATAAAGCTAACATTCTCCAATCGCAAATGAAGCACTATAAAGTATGGAATCACTTCTTCATCAATGGGAAAGAAATTGGAGCTTACTCTTCAAAATTTTTGGTTTTGGAGCATTTAATGATTTGGGTGCATTTTTTTAATATACTGGACCATTTCCAAACTCGGAAATGATTTTCAAATTATTAGGTCCACAAAAGAATAGTTTTCAAAGTCGAAAATAGGAGACAATCGGACTTTGAACTTGGAAACTCGATATGCTCTATGTAACATGAAACCCTTGGCTTTTACGAACTCGAAAATACCCTCGGATCCCCTTTTCGAACTCGGTTACACTTATTTTTAAAGGCAGATTGACATAACCACCTTTCATTAGGGCTAAATAAAGGCATTTCTACCTAAAACCGCCTTTTATTAACCCTAATTAAAGCTGGTTAATCACAAACCGCCTTTAATTTCATTTGCCTAGTCCGGAGGAGCGTCTTCGAGTTTGGAAGGATTATTTTAAAGCGATTCCTGGTGGAATTTCCGCAACCACCATCTATTATGACCTCTAATAAAAGGCTCTCTACTAATGTTCGGGCCCTAAAAATGTTGGACCTAATGCGGAAGCACCATCCACTTTACTTTGGCTTAGAATGATAGACTATGCAAGCTTATGTGACAATATTTTTTTATGTCAAAAATTAGTTTTTGCATGACTAATTTCATGAATAGTGTCAAAAAATAATAAATAATGATTAATCTGGAAAGTTCATGAGTAAAATTTGATTGAATAAAAGGATTATATATATAATTATAAATAAAATATTATTTATGAGACGGACTAAAAAGGAGCATAGGAGTTTATTGTGTGGCGAAAGGGGACTTAGCCAAGATAATGATGTTAAGGTGAAGCTAAAAGCCAAAATTGATGAAATGGGTTATGAATTGGTTTTATTATAAAATTACGTAAGAATATAAAATATTATATATCATAAAAATAAAATAAAGAGACAGAAACAAGTTTTTTTAAACAAACAGTCGGACTCCTTCTTATTAATATATAGAAATGGGTTACATTTTTGGTTGATTGTATGCACAATCACCAGTGTTCGTCTATCTACTTTTAGCTGATAAACTAGTAATACGCTAGTCTATTCTATTAC
>JAULKJ010285987.1:0-12724 GCA_032355405.1 Rubia balearica | reverse complement strand
CGCCTGATTCTGACTCTGAACGCAAAAGTTACGTTTAAAACAGTATCGAACCTTTGCGGCGATCCATCGCTTCTTCACATTCCTCTTTGTTTATCCAATGCTATTATGCGTCAACAGTAGTTCCATCTTCTTGGCTCAGAATCCAGTTGCTCCTAAGCAGGCAAAACACATCTACATCGACTATCATTTTGTTCGAGAGTTAGTTGCATCTAGAAAGGTGCTTGTTTCTCATGTTCCTACTTCTCTTCATAATACAAACATCTTCACCAAGGGTTGCTCTCTTCCGTTATTTTATTTCTTTATATCTAAGTTTTATGTGTCTGAGCATCCAATGATTTTCTTAGGGGGAGGTGTTAGAATTAGTCAATTAGATGATTAGTTATGAATATAACTGATGACTAGATTAGAGTTATTTTAGTACTATGATTCATTATGTAATTCTACTCTACTTATTTTCTCCATTAATACAGAATTCATTATGGAAAATCATTCTTTCATATCATTAAGAATATTATTTAAGAATTATGATAATACTCCTAAGACTTGCAAGGGGAAAGCTTGATTCTGTGAGGGAGTGACTCGAGGTATTACCACTAGTGGAGGAAGGACCATTAAAGATGACTTTAACGGACCAGTGAAGACACTTTGAAGGTGACTTATCTAGTCCCACCTTTAGAATATAGGCCAACGAAGGAGGTTCGTTTCGGCTTAAAATATTTTGTAGGAGCTGACTTCTATCAATTCCAATTTTAGAACTGGAGTTTCGACTTCATAATACAGGAATGATTCTCAGGGGTTGATACATAGTTCTGAGCTTGAAACTGGTGGTACGTTCTGGACACAAACTTTGTCTCTGGGATTTTTAATCGGTTCCTAAGTCAGGCACTGAATTTGTTTCTTCTCTAGATTTGGACTAATGAAATGGTTTTTTTGGATAATTAGTTCCAAGCTTGGGTCACGATTGGGGAAAGTAGTTATGAGCTCGGAAAAGTATTTTCGTGTCTGTGTGATAAATGTTGATTTCCTTATATACATGCATATATATATATATATATGTAACCCGGCATAGTAAAAGTCTTATATAACAGATCCAATTCTTACAAAAATATATGGACTATGCTCACAAAGAATCAATTTATAGATAGGAATGAAATTCTCCCAAATATCTCCAAAAAATTATATTTCACATATTTTATGTAATCACACTACACATTATATTTCACACTATTTCGTACCACGTTTGGATATCCAATAGATAAGGATCTCGAGTTCACCAAATATCTAGCCAAGCAATTTCTTGCAATATTGATATCATCTTGGGAATATGGCTTGTGGTTGGCATTAAAAATTGTGAGTATGAGAATATGATCCTTATAATTCAAAACTTACTTCGTCGATCTCAAGGTAATCTACTCGTACTTGTTCAAAGCACTCGACATCGTATAACATTACGTAGTAGCCGCACTCCCATTTTTCCTTGTTTTTTATACTAATCAAAAGAAAACATAATTAGCTAAAAATCATGGAAATTATGAAGGGACATTAGCGTTTGATTCACTTTCTCACACTTCCATAGCTCTTCAAAGTCTACCCATGAGGATTTTTTTTGCTTTTGAACAAATATACGCTCATTTCCCAAGAATAAATACGTTGAGTTAGGAAGGTGGCTGGAAATCCAATCGTGAAAAACCCAAACCAACTAAGGTTCATCCTTAATTACTTGTAACCTAGTGATGGGAGCTCAAATATTTTTCGGTGGTTGAACTACCGGTTTGGGTGTCATATGGGGTGTGTCCTTTAAATGATCATCCGTTGGAGGGTCCACATAAATTAGGTGACGGGCCATAGGGGAAAAATTCCTTGGGCGGGCCCTACTTTCTTTTATTAACCATTGGGAATCAGCAACAGGGCATTGAGAATTAATGGATTCTCTAATGAAACTCAAGCAGTTGGTACCGAATGATTATGTTGCATTGATGAGTGCAAAATTCGTCAGCAACATGAAGTGGCCTACCTTTCTCGCCTTGATCAATGGAAATTTAATGTCTATATGATATAAAAATATATGTAAAACTAATGTGAAGGTATATTGTAACAATCGAGATATTGAAAAAATATGTACCTTTTTGGGTGTCAACATGATCTCTTTGTCAAGGTTATGTTCTTCATTTCTTGGTGTTAGAATTTTTGGTTCATGGTTTACCTTAACCTGCCCCGATGAGTGGCATGACCCTCTAGATGGAGGTGTCCAACTTGGGGTTAAATCATCTAAATTATCAAGTATAAGAATACCGGCGTGTTGAATTAACCTCTTAATCAAAATATCTTGTTACTCTATGTGCTTGTATCGAATAAGAGCCTATTTTTAGAAGATGTGTACCCTCAATGGTTTTCCCTATCGTAAAAAATAACAATTCCAAATACATGTTTTTGTGATAATAAGGCACCAACACCTCTATAACATCCCGGAAGATCTAATTTACTAGTTGTTTCTGTAAGGATGTCGGTCATACCTATCAGAATGAATTGGTCTTCCATTTGATTTTGTTTCAATTTAGCCTACAAATGTGTTGTAATTAAAATAAATTGAACTTAAATATGAATAAACGATGATTAAATAAATATATAATAAGGTGGAGCTTACCACTCGTTCCATAATTTGAATTGCTGGATGTTTATCAAATTAACTCTCAATCATTTTCCTTCAATTGAAAATTGGACATAATTTTCAAGACGTTCATGCACCAATTGTGGTGCTGCCAAAACATAACCCCCATGGCTCTTCCGATGCGGAATTACATTCTTTCGGTAATACGTTGCTTACTATCCCTCATCCCCCTATGTTAGGATGTCATAACGTAGTCACTACTAAAGACACAATAATCTAAATACACACAAAATTTGAGAAGTAGACTGACGTTCCCTTCATTCTCCAAGGCCCTTCTCTTGTGCATCTCCCAATTTTCCAGTTGAATGTGGGTATAAGTTAGCCATGGAAGATCTCCTCTCCTATTAGAGAATATGTGATCTCTAAATAAGGTGTATTTGTGCTTCCTTCGACTCTTGGATAACATATACATAGCTTTCCTTCTCAAATCATCCAAGTCAGGATAATCGATCTCAAAGAGCCTCTATAAATAATTCCATAGGCCACGATGAGAAAAAATAAGAGATAATAATAGGGTAAAAGAAAAGGGTGTTTTATTAATATTATAAATTTCAATACCAGTACCTTGCACTCCATCAATGGGATGTCTTTACACTCTTTAGGCACCTCGTGCCAATTATCGTACTTTATGTCTACTCTCATCCTACCAACCTCCCCCCAACTAGACCACTTTGCACATTCCTCCGACAAAAATTTACCCAACTTGTTGAAAACCAACAAAGTCGACTTTTTCCTAGCCATTCTCCATTCTATTGTCCCATAATGAGTTTTTTCTATTCCTACCTCTTTCGACCGCTCCCCTTTGTCATCCTCATTGGTCATCATGCGAACATGTGAGTTCATCACATATCTTTTTTTTGGGACATTTTACTACTTTAAAATTGTATGATCATCAAATTGGCCATCAAGTAAAATTTTGAAATTTATATAAATAAAAATATTTTTCAAAACCCTAGCACTATAATTATTTAAAAATTTCATTATTGAAAAGGGAACATCAATAACCTCCATACTCAATTTATACAAAATATAACAAATGAAGCTTCACAAGTGGATTTCTTCAACAAAACCAAAGAATGTAAGAATAACACATGTAGGAATTCCATACATTGAGTTTAAAAGGATTGATGTTTACCTTCTCATAAGATGAAATAGATTTCCACTTGAGCTAATCACCTCCCTACCACACTTTTGAAAAATGGGGAATTATTTTGTGAGGATTTGAAGAAATTAAGGGAAAAGAGGGGTTTTCGGGGAGAAAGAGAGGGAATTCATGCCCAAAAATGGGCAGTAAAGGTGTTTTCAAAATGCCTTTAATGTCCTTCAAAACTATTGGACCGGAATGTTAGAATTGTGCTCGAAACTGAGCGAGGATATTCTTCCGAGTCTAGAATCTTTTCGAGCAAATTAAAATAGATTTGAATGAGTTTTGAGCTCATAACACATTTAGGGTATATAAAAAATGAAATCAACTTTGAACAAATTAAAAAATTGAACAAACCCTAAATAAAAAATGAAAATCCCCATACAAATTAAAATATTATCCAAATTTGAACATGGATAGGAGTCGTGGTGGTAAATCAATGGGAGCTGCATCATCGGAGATTCATCAAACTTTTGTGGAGCAAGGTACAACTCCATTGTTGTTCAGTGAAGAGGGAAAACAAAGGTATGTGGATTTCCATCGCTCCAAATGTTCCAATCCTAACTTTTTCGTAGTTCAGCATAGGTCAATTGCATTTATTGTACTTGCTCAATTACTTTAAGAACTCCTAATTTGATAAGTTATTGAAATTAGACCAGCTCTTTCATTACGAAGAAAAGCTTCAATTTTATGCTAACCTAGGCAAGAGTAGAAACAACCATGACCTCACTAAGTTGAATGGTTTTTTAATACCTATTACAAATTCACCATTAATGAAGTTTTAAGTTGCAACTATACCAATCCATCGACTTGTGTGCATGAGGGTGTTCACGGTCCGTTAGAAATTTTCCACCAACATAGTTGACCTGTTGTTACAGAGCACACCCCTCATTTTCTCCTTTCCATGGTAAAAAATAATTTCATAGGGATCGTATCAGACCAGGACATGCTGAGAAGTATGACCTGGGGGTTCTAGTTGTAGGCCAAAGGTTTCTATACAAGTGGATACTTCCTTCGGATGCTTATGCTTGCGAGCCCACCATAGGTAATTTGATTTTATTCTACTACGTAATTAATTGAAGGCATTAAAATTGACTCTGGCTACACAATTGTGAATTTTATGCTAATGGAAGCGGCAGGGAAAAAAAGGATCTCCCGTATGGAGGATTGATCATGGCTATGGTCAAGAAATGGGAAGTAAAGCCTGTATAGAAACCATTGCTTGTAGAATATTATGATAGGGGGTGGTTTGATGACAAACATTTAAGGTTGGGGTTCGATAGCAAGTACGAGTATCACACTATTCTAGGAGTTGTTTCTAAATTCGCACAGAGGGAAAGAGAGGCTAAAATGGAGAGGGGGTAGGCATCTTTATCCATTAAGTTCCACTTAAACCTACTCCACATAGAGTAGACATTAATTTGTAATTATATGCTTATCAACATTAAGTTACATGTCTTCATTTTTAATTTGTAGGTCACGGGAGTTCCTTGAAGGGCACGATTAGTAGGTACATGGCATGCATTCGACCGGATATTAGTGCAATAAACACGGAGGTCAAAGCTCCAGAAGCTAATCACACCAAGTTTATTGCGTTGTCGGGTCTGCCCATTGACCAAGGATGTGAATCAAACATGCCTAACTCCATGCTTGTATTCTCCGATGACGATGAGGATGAAGGAGAAGATAAAACTGGGATTGAAGCGGAACAGGAGGAGGGTGGAACAAATGACGATGAAACTTACCCAGAGATAAAACAAATCTTTTCTGAAGATTCCTAGTGAAAAACTTTATGAGAATTTTTTTACGTGAAGACAATTAGATCATTTTACAGATTATTACTTTTATGAAACTAACATTATTTAGATTTTCATATATTATTTGAATTTCACTTTTGGATGTTATGATATGGGAATATTATCATTTTCACATGTTTGTTTTGCTCCACTTTTGAAGCTTGGAATTATGAAATGTGTTTATAAAAACAAGCACATTTCGAAGGAATGACAATAACACACAAAAAGCTTCCAAGTCCGGAAGTACTTCGGTTCTATGTAAATATGTCCCAAATGAGGCAAGCTACAAATTATTTTTTTATGAGCTCAGAACTTCACTTTCGAGCTCGTGGATAGTTTTCATTCCTCTTTTAGAAGAAAATGCTTCCCTTTTTTCATCAATTAATTGGCTTCCAAGTTTGGATAATGTAATTCGTCTCTTTGTAATTTTACTCCAGCGCTTCTTCCGCGTCCAAAACTATAAAATGAACTTATCAATAAGAAGGAATAAGCAAGTTACGAGCTCGGAACTCATAGTGCTATGTAAAAAAAGGTGATTGGAATTGATAACACCCAAATTAAGGAACCTAATTTACATTTTCCGGTGCCGGTACAATAATTTCAATCATCAATTTGGAATTTACAAAAATGGGTGTACTTAAAAAATGATGGCTACATCTGAGCGTGCGAGCTCGAGAAAGAAAAGTGGGTCAAAATCCTCAAGAAGCTCTCCATCGAGCAACCTGGGGTACAAGGTTTGTTTCACTTCCCACCCAAACTAAGTATAATGCTTTAAGCGAGTGTGGTAAATTTCTGGATTCCTATGTCATCGATTTGAACATTTACCTTAACATATGTTTAGCCGATTCTTTGCTAAAATTTGATGGCCAACACGTTCTTAAGCTATTAACTTTGAATGAACTAGCATATTTTGATGATATTTTTTTCAATTTTATAGTAATTTACGTGAGATTGAAGGTGGTTGTTTAGGGACGAGGGTGAATGAGTTTGATATAGATATATGTCCTTGAATAATCAATTAAGTACTCGAGTGCCGTTATAAGGGTCCAAACAATGTTCATCTGTTTGACTTAGATGGGCCTTTGGATGATGTATATCATAGAGAGAAATGGCCTTGAGATACAAAGTCTCCTAATGTTGATTGTTTTGAGTGTAGGGTTAGGTATTTTCAAAGGAAGGCTCACGATCTTAGGAGGCTAGAGTTTTTTAGTCTAAGTCACCTCAAAATATATTAACAAATTGTGTATAAGATGATAGCTATAATCATTTTTCCGACCCCTGGCCTAATCAAAGAGCCCACATATATCCCCTAATGATGTTTTACTATATTAACAAGAGTAAGAGAATTAGTCTAGGGATGGAAATATTCAAACATATTATGTGGGTTGCATCATCGAAGAAGGTGATTAAGAGTCTCCCTTATGGAAACTTGATAACTTTGATTTTGAAGATTGTGGAAGGGATACCATTGCATGGAGTGTAGAAGGCTGGTAAATGGTTTGACATGAAATATTTTGTGAAGAAGAAGTGCTTTTTAAGCACATGTGGTACCACAAGAGTTGCAATGCAATCGAGCACAAAAAAAACCGAGGATAGAAGAAGGTACGATTATTTAAGCTTATAATTTAACATTTTTATAGAGAATTATTATCCAACTATTATTCATTGCGCGGTGTTGACCCGCCCCTTCTTGCGTTGCAAATAAATAACCCTTTTTACGAGAGATCTACTAATCCGAGAGGAGAGCTTGAGTCAAAGAAAAAGATTTGTAATGTTTCTCCCATTTTTACTACTATTCTACCAAACGGGGTAGACAGTGGCAAGTACCGGGGTCATCCACATAGTTAAGAATATAATAATCAGCTACAAAAAGTTGTGATTGGGTCGTCAATATGATCACGTGTAAGAAAAAATCAGTTTTGGTAAAACAGGTATTGGGAGGGGGGAGGGGGTTAACAACTACTAACGCGCAATTGATCATAAGATTAACAATTGGGGAATATTTACGTAACATGATTAATGTTTTTTAATCCTCGATTTCATTACATATAAGAACTATAAACCTATTTTAGTGTTTGTGACATGTGTTGTGGTCGATGGTCAACACAACCATATACCTATCACATAGGGTGCCCATGTAATCTTCCATCGGCAGCGCCTCCATGATTAGGGGAGTGCAACAGCGACCTTGCCTGATGTGTAAATCCTAATCTGCTCCTTGCTATTACGTACCAGGCACTACACCACAAATTCTTCCCCCTAGGCCTAAACAAGCTAAGGAATGAAACACCTTATCGATGGCTCTAGGTTTGCAAGGCTAACCCTTGTAACTATCTCTACCTATAATCCTCTGGACCAACTCGCCGGCTTACTAGTGTATGGTCAATCGTAACATTGACTCAGCAACCCAGGTGCACACACCCACATGGTTCCGGACTACCCTTACCCCAAACACATCTAGGTTTTCTTACCCAGGAGGTATCAATAATTGCATCTACATGAAAGTAGAATACAGTGTGTGCTAACTTAGTGTGAAAATCATGCAATTAACAAGAGTATGAAGAACAAGCCAACATAGTAATTACAGAACACCTAGAAATAGGTAGATCTAAGAAATATCATAAAATTAACATTAATTCAAGAATAGAAATATAATCCCCAAGTTAATTAATTACTCCCTAAGTATTAAATTCAAATATTTTATTGTATTCAATGCTTTTGGGCAAAAGAAAAAATAAACAGAAAGAAAAAAGAGAACGAAAATGATTTTCTCTCTCTAGCCTACTATTGAAGATGAAAAATGGGCAAAGAATTCAACCCCAGTAGACAAAAGGTCCATATATATAGTAGAGAATTGGGCCTTGAAATAGGCCAAAAAATGGCCAAAAAACTCTAGCAGCGGTAATTTGCGCGGCATGTGGAAATCACCACGGTATATGCACGACCATGCTAGTGTGGCTCACATGGATTGACATGGGCCAAAAAACCTGGTGATAGTGCAGGACGCACGGACTGACACGGGCTGTGCAGCCTTGTGTCGTGCGGGGCACATAGACCTGCACAGGCCGTGGGCTATTGCTTGGTCATGAATTTCTGACTTGTGCTCCTCGTGTCTTTTGGTATAGCCTGTCGGATGGAAGGAATTTTTTCTCCAAAAAATGACACGGTCCATGCTATTTTTCACATCTCGTGGGCTGATATTCACTTTTAGCCAAAGGATGTTCAAGTCCAGTTTCCAATGTCTCTCATTATTTCTAGGAGTCTTTTAGGGTTTTTATCCTAGAATTCACACATGTTGAGGTAACCTCTCAACTTTTTCCACATGACCTCTAATTTTTTACTAAATTTTCCAAGCTAGCTGGGCCTAGCCTCTCATTTTTACCTCGGTATTTTGACATATACGGGCTTTTCTTCCTATTTTGCCTAAGTTTCCCTTTCGGGTTTTCAACTTAACTAGGTAAATTTTTCCTTTTTTTCAATTAATTTTGTGTAGCACAAAATTCCCTTAAGTTGGGCTTTAGACTACATAAAGATCATGAAAAATATTTCCACCACAAAAAGTTCATCCCAAAACATTCCCCACAAAAATGAAAGATAACACCAAAACACAAAGGAATCCCGAGATGAAAACTCCCAAGTGTTTCACTACTCTTTCCCCCACACTTAAGCTATGCATTGTCCCCAATACAATAAATCAATATAGATCGTAACTGGGAGAAAGTGAAGTAATGAAACTCACTCATGTGACCCCGAAGGGT
Organism: Rubia balearica; assembly: GCA_032355405.1. Classification (NCBI taxonomy): domain Eukaryota; kingdom Viridiplantae; phylum Streptophyta; class Magnoliopsida; order Gentianales; family Rubiaceae; genus Rubia; species Rubia balearica. The sequence goes on along the minus strand of JAULKJ010285987.1, from coordinate 3,358 downwards.
CCCTCCTCAAGTGCTGTGTCTCATGCCTATTCCTTCTTTCTTCCTAACGCATTTCTTTCCTCTAAATAGGAATGACATCCCAAAGCCTCAAAATGTGAAATATCTTGAGCCGTTGCTCGATGGCCTCTTCTTGGACATCTGCCCTCTCATCCATAATAACAAACTCCTCCTTCATTTTCTGCTTAATAGAGTGTAACCTAGACCCCCAAATGGGCATGATATCCTTCATAGAGTCAAGCTGAGTCCCAAAATCTTTCATTGTAAGCCATCCCACCTACCTCATAACCGATCACTTGCACAAGTTGGGTAGAACTCGCAAGTTGTTCCCCAAAATATGAAATTGATACAGGAAATCCACGGGTAGATGAGTGTGACTAGGTGGTACCCTAGATGGATTCTCATCATCCTCCTCCTCAATGTCTATATACAGGTTTGATAAGACTATGTATAAGTCTTACTCAAAATGCGAATTGGTGCTAGGAACAAATCCTCCAATATAGTGTCTTAGTTGATAGCGGTGCGCTCCGACTGTGAAAGGATCATGAAATTGCGAAATGTGGAGACAACGTATAACCACACAAATCGATCCTCTGAGGTTGTGGTAGCTACCATAGATTCTCTTCCCAGCTTATCCATAGTGTACCTTGTCCCCAAACAGTCTAAATTTGCCAATGCAAATGGAGAAAGAACCAGATGACCGAAGTGTTGGACTAAGAGTCTGACCATGCCACCCATTGATATTTTCCCACATTTCTTTTTTCATATGGAAATGCATTCCTCCATGAAAACCATCACCATGTTGGGGTAAAAATTCCCCTCCGGAGTCTTCACCAAAAGAACTTGAACATCCGAACCGGAACACTATGAAAGATTTCCATGACAGAATACCCCCATTATGAATAACAACTGTACATATTGCAACGCCGGATGTAAAATCGCAGTGCTCTTGCAAAGATGTTTCCTCTCTATGCCCGAAATAATTCTCCAAAAATTGCTCAAAGAAAATGGAAGGTCTTGTCATTTTTTTCTCAGAATCTCCTTCTCGTACTTCCACCCGATGTTTAGGAAATCTCTTGATGCAACATAGTGTGCTCCTTATCATCCAAGTGGACATGGATTATTATCCTCCCCTCATTTTCCTTTGGTAGGTCTTGGAATACTTTTCTAAGAAACCCTCGAAGCCTATTCAACTTAGATAATATGTGACGAGCTCGAGTATACCTAGGGCTCCCAAGGTCTCCTTGCAAGAAAACTTCTTCTCCAATATGGTTTGCTTTGGGCATTTTAAGTACTTCCATCTCCAGGCTGGACTCCTGGAAATGGTGATCAACCCCAAGAACTGATCAATAACACAAGCGGGGTTAGGAGGAAGGAAAGTCTCCGTCTCTCATCTCTAAACCTTGGCCAATTTTTTCATTTTACCACCCTGGGAAATTGTTCCTTTTTCCAACCTATTTGTTTTTGGAGCCATTCTATCACAATGAGAAAAGGTTGGTAATGCAATAATAACCAAAGGCATGCATCAAGAATCATTAAAAAATAACACTTCTTCCCAAATAGCATAAACATTCCAAATCATACTATCTCAACATAAAGGCAATTCAATCAAGAAACATTCTCCTTAAACAAGAATCCCATGACAAATCATAGCATCCTATAAAAAATATCATGCAGCCAATAATCATCCCTTCTAAAGCCCCATAATCAATTAATATCATATCATTAAAGAATAGAAACACATTCTCCCCCACACTTAGTTTAACACGAGATCATTCACATGACCCAAAAATTTCCTAAAAACACTTCAACATTTTTTGAGTTTCAAGCTTCTCATCACATCACCATTATGATAAATAAAGCAAGTAAACATATAGCTCAAAGGATTAACCGGAATTCAAAGCCAACATATAAAGAATCTACAAAAGAAGAAGCAAAAATGCAATTTTTTTAGACAAAAGCCTAAATTTTTGAGTTTCACCAAAGGGAAGTGAGAGTGAGTATTTTTGAGAGATTTTAATGAGATAAATGAAACCTACAAGTGAGGAAATGTACCATGGATCATTATTTTCAGCAAAGAAAGTGATTTAGAAAGGAGGTACAAATGAGATAAGGATGACATTTTTTAAATTAGAAGATGTGGGAGACAAAAGTACCATTTTAATTAATATATAAGGGAGGTGTTGATGTACTATTTACATGAGCAATCCTAAGGAATATAGGATTTCCTGAATCAATGGGCCAAAAATACATGTTTTGGGTTGAAATTCAAATTTTAAAAATCTGAATTTTTGACCCGAAAATTTGAGCAGCACGAGGCCCGACACATGGCCTCATTATAAAGGTTCCTGAAATGAGGCTACCCTCGTATTGGGAGTGCTTGAAACAAGGCATGCCTCATGCTAAAGGGGCTAGAATGAGGATTCCTATGAATGGAACCCATCTTTCCCTAGTTCCTTCCCTTTTTTCGAAAAACTTAGCCTCCCAAAAAATCTTATTTCTTACACCAAAATGTGCAGGATTTGGACTCAAAATTGAACGAGTTTCATTCCAAGATCCTTTGTCATGCACAAAAAATATGCAAAATCTATCTACCAAAAACATATCGAAAACTAAGAAAGACACGTATTATTATTGTCGTCATCTGGACTTATTTCTTCATGCATTCTAAATAAGAAGAATCTACCATTGGATCTGCGGAGTTTCCATCTGTAATTTCACCCATGATGACATCCTTTTGAAGACGTATCCACAAGGCATAATCCTTACCTTTAAGCGCTTTGCTCACCAAGAAGAGTGAATATCCATTCCTAGCCAATGTCAAGTTCTTAGCCATTTCCTTTGGTTTAGGAGGTGGTCGAGGGTGTTTTACCTCCTCACCACTCTTCACTAACCTCTGCATGTTAGTGAGCATACAAAAGCAATCCAAGATAAAAAAAAAAGTCATCACTAACATCATGCATTGCATAATGCTCATCGACGTGACCATCACAATTGAAGCACAAAGTAGGATTTCTTTCATCACTCACATAGTCATAAAAATCTCATCAACTAGGCTATCTTCATTACTATCATCAAGAGCTTCATCAAGGCAATAATAATTATCTATCATACAAGATTTCTCATGTTGAGAAAGCTATTCACATAAGATTATCCCTTTGCACACAAGAGAGGTGAATCATAATTAGATTTGTAAATATAAAAACCCACCTTATCAATATCATCCTCTAGGGTTAGTGTTCCCAAATGAACATCAATTTTAGTCCTTAACATTTTAAGAAAGGCATCCCCAATAAAATTGAGGGTGCACCACCATTGTGCTCTACGTTAAGAACATAGAAATCCATCGGAAACACTAAAT
>JAULKJ010285976.1:0-12724 GCA_032355405.1 Rubia balearica | reverse complement strand
AATATTGCAACTAAGACCTTTTACCTTTTATAATTTTAATTAAACTCCGTCTTTCCATAAACCTATGGAAAGACGGTTTTTCCCAACACTTTGCCTTAGATTAATATGCAATTTTATAGAAAATTACATTTCAGCCTCTTATCCATCTTTCCACTCAGTCAAGACATTTTATTAACTTTTAGAATTTTGTGCAAAATTGATGAAAATATCTTTGAACATTGCAATTTCACTACAGCTAGACATAACCAAAAATATTGGTCTTAATTGCAGGGGTGGTTGTTGGGTCTGGATGGCAAAGCATTGTGGCTTATATCAACGTAGGTTGCTACTACTTGTTTGGCATTCCCACCGCCTTTGTACTTGGTTACGCCATCAAATGGCAAGTTCAAGTAAGTGTTTACTATATGACTCAATTTAATTAATAAATTAAGAGATAGTGACAGGTTTTACGTACTACTTGAAATGCTAATTTGATCATAATTGACAACAAATTTAACATTTGATACCTTGATTATAGATTATTGTGTTCGCCAAGGTATAAGAGAACCAAATTAATTGAGGAATTCCTGTAACATTTACCGAAAATTGTATCATTTGATTTGTTTTGTCTAATTGGGTAGTTTATTTTAGTCTGTTTAGTTTTTTTGGCTTGCCCGTTGAATTTGGTTGCTCAGTTAATTTTTAATTTTAATTTGTTACTTCTATGAAAATAAATGTTTTTATTATATATTTTTTGCAAGCTTCATAGAGTGCCATTGATTTTTAATTCATAGAGTGCAAAATTTACTAAGAGCTTCAAAGGTATGCTTTCTAATGATATTACGCATTCAGGGTGTTTGGATTGGAATGCTGCTTGGTACATCGATGCAGGGTATTATACTTCTTGCAATTATACTCAAAATTGATTGGAATAAACAGGTACTTTTAATAATAAGATATTTACTTCATTTTCCTTATTATCTTCTTCTTTCTTTTAAGGATTTGTAAGATGAATTTATTAAGATTTAGAATAACCATATCTTTTACAGGTCTTAGCCGCTCAACAACGAATCAACATGTGGTTTGTGCAATGAGAAACTGCTCGGATCAACTATGTATCGAAGAACAAAGTGCTCTTTTTTAATTATTGGCCTTATTAATTTCATGATTAGATAAACATATTTTTAGTTGAAGAGCAATTACCAGATAGAGATTAATGAGTTATATTCCATACAAAATATAGAAGATTTAAAAATTACAGTTCAACAAATTATGTCATTGTGATGATTATTATCATTATCTCAAAAAATACTAATACAATTGATAGTAGACTAGTAATGTTTCAATGCCATTCCCAATAGTTGGAGTCAACTTGTTTTTTAAGGGCTGTCGATGTTTTGTTGCCACGTTGATATTTGAGGTGGCCTTTTTCCCTTTTTCTTTTCTTATCAAATGTGTTCTCATTTTTATTAGAATTGTAAGATTGTTAAAATTTTATGTCAGGTTTAGACTGCACGATTCATAATTAACAGCTATAACTAAAAATTTTAAAACCATTCTAAACTAGAACACATCATTTAGCTCTCACACTGTTGGGGTGGGGGCACAAATGAACCTATCATGAGGTTCACATGCCATATTGATAGTCTGCTACTCGACTGTGCCCCCAATCACTAGTGGAGGCTGCTTGATTAAAGACAGCATACAAAGGCGGTTCCTTATTTTTTCTAAGGAACCGCCTTCCTTCAGACGTTTCAACTTTGGAACTTTCATAAATAGGGTGGGTGCATTGTTGGAAGGCAGTTCAACCGATTAAGAAGGCGGTTATCCAAGAAACGCCTTCTATACATTACAATAGAAGGTGGTTCATTAACGAACCTCCTTTGATTCGGTTTCATGGAAAACGGATCTACCAAACCGCCTTCTATTGTAATTGGTTCCGAAAACGAAAGTAATGTCGGACACATGTTACGAGTTTGGAACATGCCTGGCACTGGTACTCATACAGTTCCTAAATAGGATAGTGAATCTGATCCATGTCCCGGACTCGGAAGTCCATTGGATCAGTGTAAGGGTCATTCCACTCTGTTCCGAGTTCGAAATTTTTGATAAATGATATGATTTTAAGAACCCATTTTTTATCTTCAGTTTTTCTTAAAACACCATTTTGTAAAACAAATTTTCCGAATGAGCATCATGAAGAACTAGCAATGTATAACTTTGGCATCGGAAAAGGTACGAACAATTCAATTATACTAGTTAATGACATTGATTTTGGGTTGAAATATTTTGTGATCCCTAATTTAGAAATAATTGTTAATGTAAATGGTTAAATGTGAATGTTTTTTGTCACTCAAATATAGGTAATCGATTATGGATCGAATTGAATCGATCAGTAGGGATTTGAGAAAATTACCCGATTACTTCCCTTTGATAGAATCCTTTCTTGTGGTTGTCTTTGAACACACTTCCAAGAATGGTGTGGTGCGAGTCCGCTGCCTATGTAAGGATTGTAGAAGGATGTATATTTCGTTAGGAAGAAGTTACGTGAACATCTCATCATGCGAGGGTTTCAAACTAGTTACATTTCTTGGGTGTGGCACGAGGATGATGAAACGGGCAGGGAGGAAGGCCCGATTCGTAAAGAATCAGATGATCTCTTTATAAATGAGGGATTCGAGGAGATGGTGGGGGATGTTGCTATAGGTTTTCATGGTAAACCCGAGGTCTTGAAGCTTTACATAAAGATAAGAAGATGCCCAATGCGAGACATTAGGTTTTGAGTGCCACTTTGCAATTGATGAATTTGAAAGCGAAATATGATTGGACTGAAAAGGGGATGACAAAAACTCTAGAATTGCTTTGTGATTTGCTACCATGAGGTAATCTTTTGCCCGACCGATCGTATGTCGTTAAAAGAATTCTATGTCCTGTGGGATTGGAATTGGGAAAAAAATCATGCATGTCCCAACGAGTAGAGGTGGGCAAAAAACCCAAAAACTGAAAATCGAACCGAAACCGAACCAAAAATCAAATTATCCAAATTTGAATAAGCCGAACCGAATTTAATATACTTTTTTCATATATCCGAATTGAATAAACCGAATTCGGAATATGGTTTTTGGATTGGTTTTCGTTATTAAAACTCAAACCGAATACCGAATTATAATTAATTACATAAATATATATAATAATAAAATTTTAAAACAAAAATTAAAATTTATAAATAAATTTAAGTTGGATGGCCAGTGTTTATATTTAGAAAAGAATCCCAAACTCTAAAGCCTAAGTACCTTTGGGGTAGTAAGTAAATAACACAAGTTACCCTAAGTAAATTTTTGGAGTGCTTGAAAGTAAATGTGGAGTGCTTGAAGGCTTGAAAAATGTGAAGACTTTGAAGATGAATATTAAAATGAACTATTTTTATTTAATTTTAAATGTAATGCTAAAATTGTTATGGTTGAATTTGTATTGTACTTGTTGGATTTTTATTTTGAAAACTTGATTTTGATGATATAGAAATTAGATTACATATTTTTATATAATTTTAAATTAAATTATTAAATTATAGTAATTATTTTTTAAAAATTACAGTCAATTCAGTTTATTCGGATTGAATTCAATTTAAAACCAAACCCGAATTCCGAATTTGGTTTGGATAATTCGGGTTATTCAGGTCGAATTTGGTTTTGGGATTTTTAGGGGCAAAATCGAATAACCCGAACCGAATAAACCGAAAACTGATTAAAACGAACCGACGCCCACCCCTACCTGCCACCTTGCAGAACACGTAGAAAGGTGATCACATTCATCCTGTTTGTTTTTCAAACGATTCATTAATTAAAAAAGTTGAGAACACTATTTATCTATGATTATGGTCTTCTGATGAGCTTCACGTGCTTTACTTGTGGAAAAGTTCTTTACCTCATCTTGCTGACCAATCATTTTAACCAAGCTCAAATGCTATGGCTGAATAAGATCATTCTATTGAGAACAAAATCCTATTAACTCATGAATGTGGTCTTACGACTCGTTTAAGGTCTTCTTCCATCCAAGCTCTAAATTCTTGATGCTGAATAGCATATACTCGAAATGAACGCCCAATGACAGTGCCCAGTCCTGAACGTAAATGGGAAGATTGAGCAAGCATACATAAACACCAACAGATTTGAGATCAACTAAGTTGCAAACAATATGCTTGTCAAGAGATTCAACATTATAGCTATCAGGTAAAAATTTACTACAAGGGAAACTCATTCGAGAGGATGGAGATAGCAAAGAAGTAAGGAAAAGCCATTCAAGAAATGATGGAATAGAATCCAAAGCAGATTTCCACCATTATAAAAATGATCAGAAGAAAGCAGGTCAAGATAATCCTTGGATAGGGATTTGGTAGCTTAAACCAGCTTAATAGGGCAACATGAATTAGTGGATATAAACTCAGGATGAGGATAAAAAGGAACACTAGATCCCAACAATTCAAGAATTTTAAAAAAATTATGGTCGACCAAAATATCAAAACCCTGTATATGAACAAATATGAAGAAAAAGTACAAAATTAGAAATGATATACCAAATTAAGATCCAATACCGTACATATAGTAGAGATATTTATCAAAGTACCATTGTATATTACAAATAAAAATGGTCTCAAATTTAGCCATACTTCTAAGATCAACTAACATTAGAAAGAGAAGTCGGCGCATCCCAGGCAACAAGAGCAGAATACTCCTTGTTCTCATTTTGAGCAGAACCCTCTGTGTTTGCATTGACCTCCAGGTTAGAATAAGGCTCAGGATTAGAAGAAGCAAATGGAAGACTGTTAAGATAATCAATTTGACAATTTTGCAGCTCAGAAATTGAAGGCAGAGAGCAAAGACCGCCAATATGCTATAATAAGGCATAAGGATGCCCACCATCAGAAATATTTTTCACAAATTCAGCATTAAGTGCAGTCTTCTACTACTCCAATACCTCTTTACCCTTAGCTAATGAGGGAAATCCCTCCATTTTCAAGCTAGGATTCGCCTTCCGAAGCTCCACCAAAGCCTTGCACCAAACAATGTTGCGAGAAGAACTAGAAATCTCCTCGAAAAGGTTGTAGAAAGAATTTGTTTTGAAAAGCCAATCAACAAGAACTTAGGGGTAGTTAAGTGAAGAAGGACCTTCAGTATTGGCTTCTTCTTCAACTGTCTGCACACGCTTCCCAACAGCTTCAAGCTAGACCTTCATAGCCTCACGCTTCTTCTCACTAGCTTTGTAATTCTCCACCAACGAACTATCTTCCTGGGAACATTTGGAAATCGGCTCACCAACAAGCTAAAGACTCTCACCAATCTTATGATATCAGCAAGAAAAAGACACAAATAAACATAAATAGTCAAGCATCACAATAAGAGAGTACTTAAACAAAAAATCATTTTAGAGCTACAGGAACAAACCACAACCATCAATTCATAAATAGAGAGCTTAGAAAGAGTAGCAGGAATGGTCACCTCTATCAACAAGATATTACTTTGTATAGGAGGCTTAGAGCGGGAGTGACTAGTGTGACCTTTCTTCTCAGAGGGCCCTAAGAAAGTCGACGAACCACCACTCCGTTGATTTCTTTTCTTCTCTTTAGCATCGGGAGTATATTCTATAGGCATCCCTCCCCCTTCTGGTGTCTTCCTTTTACTGGATGCTAATGGATATTTGTGGGTTTCCTAGTAACAGCGATTTGTGGCGCAACAGGATAAAAAGTGAATTCTTCAATGATTTTTTCATCTTTCGAAGCTGATATAGGTTGCGAAATAAGTCAATTGAAAAGGGGACATTGACTTGGGTACATACATGCTGGAAAACCACAATGATCGCGATACCCTTACGATGAACTAAGACAATGCGGTTCGATAATGTAAAAGTAAATCTATGATATGCTTGGACAAAGGAAAAACTAGACCAAAATTTGGATAATTAAAATAAGAGGATATATAGCAAGCAGGAGAAGTACGAACAGTTTTCGAAGCAAGAGAAGCCTTGAGCTCAAACAAAGACATGAAAGGAATATTAGTTTTAAAGTTTTCCAAGTATTCATTGGACAAAATGCTATTAGCAGCAGAAGAACCGGTGGGATGATCATAATCCTCCCCAGAGTTAACATTATCAACCCAGACATCATGTACGGGAGAATCGATAAGTTATAGGTAGACATTTGGGCAGAAAAAATCCTTAAAATTTGAGAATAAAAACCATATTAATTAGAGCCACAAAATATAGAGGGTATATTTGGGGAAGCGTAAAAAAAACAGACAACACATCAGAGAAGACAAGGGGAATTTCCGATCAAACGAGAACAACAAAATTCATAAAATGGAGACAAAGCACAGATTCACAAAATGCTTAAGAAAGAGGAAGAGGAGTAAAGACAAAATTACGGTTTAAGAAGGCGGAAAATGACGATACATAGAAACAATAAGAAGAGAAAAGGGGAAGATGAAGGGCTAAAAATTTTGAGGAACCAATAAAACTCAGTATTTAAATTAAGGCATTGAAACGTCAAAGATGAGGAGTTAAATCAGCTGGAATTACAATGATGAAATCTAACAAAAAGTAAGTTAACTTTTGCGGATTACGAGAAGGCGGTGGTATATGAATGGAAAATACACTGAACAATGATCGAGTTAAGAAAGTAAATTCAAAGCACCTATAAGGGAAGAAAATATAACACCAGATGAGAAAAGTCAGAATAGCGTAAAAAATAATGAGGGGAGAATCTCAGTTCAATGAAACAAAATCTTAGCAGCTAAGCCTACCAAAAGTCTGACACTTGAAACAAAGATTCAAATTCAAAATTCAACTAAACATCCTAACAAATCGCAAGTATAGCCAAGAAGTAAGCAACACTTTGTGAAGACAATATAAGTTATAATGATGATGAACATGTTATTACATTCTAGGAAATAACAGTTCGCATGCATTCCACAAACACAGTCATCACTTCGTATTTCGTAGAATTCATGGCTAGGGAGGAGCCTTATGGTATATACCTAGCCCATAGACTAGAAGCTTTTGGCCTTTAGGCCCAGTCTGAGGTTTAACCACGAACTGATAAACACAGAGTCATGTCCAAGAACACTCAACCGTGAACTGAGAAAGATGGGAGCCACGTTCAAGACTCGGCTACAAACCAAGTTTATAGAAACCACAATGCAACCTACGATTTGGAACCCTAGTATGTGGAGCAATGACTATAGTCCACTATAAATACAAGGAGAGCACCACTGGCTTATGTAACTGATATTGAACTGAGAAATACTAATTCTCTTAAGGAGGAAACTTACTTGATCGTCAGAGCTCTTTCACTGGAATCACTTTTGGGACCTTTCTTGCAGGTTCACATTGACTACACGACAAATTTCAACCATATTTCCTGGTCGGGAATACAGCATCACAGATTAAGTTAATAGTAATTGAAAACATGCCCGGATTATCACACATTTTGGCTAGGCTTTTATGAGCTAAAGTGGATAATCCTCCTATTTTCAATTTAACCACATTTTTTACCGGTTTAGGCCTTTTCTTAGTATATGCATTTTTCAACAATTTTTCATAAAGAGAATTTGACCAATGACTTCCAAAAGTGGGATACTTACCTCACAATGATACCTCTTTAAATTTCTCTTCTTTGTTCACCGCCTTTCCCTTGCTCCTCAATGCCTCCAGAAATGGAGGTGGTGGTGCGACTTCATTCACCTTGGTGGTAGGGAGATCTTGATTGGACTCCTCCTCAACAACGATTTCATCCTCTTCAAGGGTTCCTTGGCTTTCTCCATAAGGCGACCATCCTCTAGTACAATCCCTTTCTCGGCCCCCCTCACTTCTTAACTTGATTGTTCTTACATTTCTTGGATTGATGTCCAGTTAGGAAGGTAGTTTTTCAAAATATCTTACTTTAGTCGGCTAGCCGAGATGGACAATTGCCCTACTTGAACCTCAAGGTTCTTGCTGCTTGAAAATTCCCTCGTGCCTAACTCCTCAATGTCTCTCATAATCCTCTCCGTGAATATCTCATTGCTCTTGGTTAATTGAGCAATGCCATCAATTAACTCCCCGCGCTCCAACTTAAAGATCCCCATGTAGTTGTTCAAAGTTCCTTCACCTCTCGGGTAAAGTTGTTGAGCACCTCTTGTATTGTAACCTTTTCCGCCCCTATATGCATACCCTTGTTGTTGTTGGTATTCTCTCCAATGGAAGTTGGAGTGGTCACGGTATCGAGGGTTAAAAGAATTGGCATAGAGGTTTTGATTTTGTTTTTCACCTCCTTGGTTCCATGGGAACCTTTGTTGTTGCACAATATATTGCATATTCTCTCCAGGAAAACCTCTTCGAACTCCTCCGCTACTTGATAGCACATGTTTGCAGGATGGTCTAAGGAACATACTTTACAAACACACACTTGTTGGACTCTTCTCTTCATGAACTTTTTCATCATAGAAGCAAGAGCTTGGACTTGCTCCTCTAATTCCAGGGAATGATTCTTCTCATCATTAATCCTTGTCTTCGACTGAGTTCTGAATTGCCTTTTTCCATTAGCCATGTCATCAAAAAGTACCATCACATTCTTCAGGCTTTTGTTGGCAGTCAACCCATTAAATTCCGAATTGACCATCCTCATGCCATCGTTGAACAACCTCTCAAAGAAATAGTAGACCACGTCCCTGTCCATGAACGAATGATATGGATAACTTTCTAGCAATATCTTGAACCGCCCCTAATACTTGTACAAGGTCTGGTTGGGAGACTGGGAAATGTTTAAGAGTCACTTCCTAAGCCCGACAGATTTAGAGTTGGGGAAGAACTTCTCAAGGAACCTTCACTTCATATCCATCTAAGATGTGATGCACCACGGCGGTAGATAATACAACCAATCCTTTGTCACATATCAGAGTGACAATGGGAAGGAGCCAAGGTTTTAATCTTCTTTAGACAAACTCGGTGGCTTCATGTTGGTGCACATGAGATGAAACTCCGGAGGGTGCTTGTTTAGGGCTTCACTGGCTATACCGTGGAACGTGGGCAAGCATTGGATTATACCAAACTTGAGCTCACAAGTAACATTGGTAGAGACGAGGGAAAGATAATGCATCGTAGTTGATTCTCCGAATTTGGATCCATTAACTCCTTAAGTGTCTCATTATCTTTGACCATTGGGATCTCTTCTTCACTCTTAATTTCAACTTCACTTGGTTCCCGTGGAACCTTCCCGTTCACCCTTCTTTTTCTTCTCCTCCGTCTATAGAAATTTTAGGTTAGAAAAGTTAGGTTCCTTTGTTCATGGCACGGGTGTGTACCATAAACAAGGAACAATGTAGTACTCGTCCTTAGTCAAACACTAGTAGTAAATAAGATTAGAATACTTTAAGAAAACATAAACAAGTGTTCAACACAAACTAACTACACCAAACAAAAATTAAATGCAAGCCACTTTACCAACTAATCATTCTAGCTAGCAAATAGACTTGGACTAATATCCCTTGCAGTGATGCCAAAATTTGACCTGCACCGAAGGGTCGTTCTAATTATCCCACAAGTGCTTGAGGATCAACGATAAGAAAATGTTTATTGCTCATGACCTACTTCTAACTACGATAAATGTAGACAGTGAAAAGTCCAAGGTCGTCCACAGAGATAATAGAGCCTAAAGGTTAGCTAAACACAATCCACTCTCGGGAGTCACCCCAATTGTGTGTAAGAAATAGCTAGTAGTAACTGGGGCGGGGAGGGGGTGTGGGGTGTGTTTGAATTACTAAAACTATACGTATGCAAGTAAAGTGAGAAAACTATGAAATAAATAATCTTGGAGATTATTTAGATCATACAATCGACGTAAAAATTTGATCCTAGTCTCTAATTCACATAAGCGACTATCAACCTATTTTAATGTTATATCACATAGTGTGGAGATGTTAATTCCCGAGAACTCTCATTGTCTGTCACACAACTTGTTTGGCCTCCTCATTAACAACTCACCTCCTCCGTAACTTGCTAGGGATGCAATTCTCTATTGACCATCCCCGTGGCCCACTCCCGAGGCTAACATGCCCCTTCTTAAATGAACTATACCTTGCGTAAATTGTAACTATTAGATGTGGGAGTAAACTCACTATGTGCACTCATGCTAGAACTCAAAATGAAGAGGACATCGGTACCTCGTGATAACTCCAGAGTCCGCACCACCCTAATCGCTATAAACTAAAAATGGTTCATTATTGGGGTAGCAAGGGTTTCCCCCGTAGGATTTTAATAACATCAACGCGATTGGTCTGATGCTCATAACATAGAATTCCTCACATGTTTCTACCCAATTAAGATATTGTCTATTAACATCTTAGCACTCATAAGAAGGATCTACCTCACATATCCTCTCGGTACTCACAAGACTACCATAGCGCCAATAATCTAACACTCCCAAACTAGCATTTAAAGCCTAGTACGATATCATGCAAGAAATAAAGAAAGCATGCATCTTAACATATTTCATAGCAGAAATCACAATAAGAAATTGAACTACAAAATAAGCACGATATTTATAAAATTGAAAAATATGATGAATCTAACAAATCTCACAAACTGTGTCAAATCATGCTTACAAATAACTACCCCAAAAATAAACTAATCTACTAACATTAGATCAATGGAAATTATTGGATTAAATTTCACGAATCTAAGTATTAAATGAAGACAGAAGAGAAAGAACCCTAGAGATAATTCTCCTAGCCTCCCTTTCTTAACACTAAATGGTCTACTTACTAAACCCTAGGAGGATGAAGGCCAACTATATAGGGTAGGATAAATGGGCAAAAAATAAGCACAAGTTGTAAACCCAAGTGCCAACGTGACATGGGCCATGCAGTATTGCACGACACGACCTACACGGCACATCCCATATTACACGGGATGTCAGCTTGGGGATCGTTATGCTGAAACTGATCCCATGCAGTTTTGCAAAGCTTCTCATTTGAGACTTGTATTTCTCGAATTTTGAATTCACGGGACGTGCACATTTGCAGGTCCCATCAGCCTAGGTTTGTTCTTCAATAGATTTATTATACGGGCCATGCAGATTTTCATGGCCCATCAACCAAGACCTTCGTCTTGGCATAGAATGATGACACGGGCTGTGCACTTCTTTGACGCTTCCAAACTTGGCTTCTTTTCTTCAACTCTTATCTTCTACCACGTTTTGACTCTTGACCTTCAGTCTTCTGCCAATTTTGAAATTGGCCTTCATTCATTTACTCACAAAACAAGATCTAGACGCTCGTAAGGAAAATTCCATTAGAATCATACTAGGCTACAAAATAAGGGATTTAGATAAGAATAACAACAATGGTCATCTAAATCTCTTATGATGTAAAACCTATCTAAACCTAGCAATCCACCCACATAAACATAAATAAAGAGATGTTAAATGCCTTAAGAAATACATGCATTTGACATCTCATCATACAACATATAAGTAAATAGACGTAGCTCATAATTCAAAATGAACACTAAATAAAGAATGAAATAAAAGGTCATTCACAGTACAACTAACAGGTAAAAGCTGCACACTAACAACTGTAACATTTAAGTAAATGAATGCAGCTCGTAATTGAAAATGAACAATCAACAACAAATGAATATTAAAGGTCATTCACAGTACAACTAATAGATACACACTGGATATTAACAACTACAACACATAAGTAAACTAATGCTGCTCATAATTCAAAACGAACAATCAACATGTCTGTTGCGATAACAAGAGAACAATTCAAATCACAGAAAATGCACATAGCAAGTCAAATAACAGAAAACGCACATAGCAACTTAAAACACAGAAAAATGATGCACATCGAATGCTTAAGAAAACAAAGAACATACAAAATCTAACAAATCAAACAAAAAATGAGTAATAATATACCCAAAAACAAAACCCTAGATATACGACATACCTCATTCTACGAAGGAATCAACAACTGGTGAAGAAACGGAACACTGATACTGGAGAAGAGACATAGAAACAAACAATGATGGAGAACGAAGAAGATCCGGAGAAGAGATGGAGAAACTAGCAGCGACGGAGAATGAAGAAGATGTGGAGAAGAGGTTGTGAATGGCAAAGCACAGGAGGTGGAGAAACCAGAGAAATTAAATGAAAGAGAAATCAGATGCATTGAAAGAGGAACAAGGAAAGAAAACTGAACAATCAATTAAATATCTAATTAAAAACTTAAATTTTTCATTAATTACAAAATGAACCCCATTTTGCAAAATAATCCATGGCTTATCTATAACTGTATAGATAGGCCACATTTGCTGTGAATTCCCCTAATATGTAAATTCATATAGTGAATTGGAATTAATCTGAGATTTTTATTGGACTATGTCTCCTGCGAGACCGTCTTTTATTATAAGATCAAGGGAATAACAAAAATAATGAAAACATAAAGTAAGAAACGGTTAAATTTGGGGGTCAAAATATAATTAATTCAATCTCTAGGTTTTATTTAAAAGAAGAAATGAAGTGTGGAGGTTGAAATGAAAAAAACATATGAAAGAAAAAGGAAAACAAGTTGTTTGTTCTTTATCTCCCAGCACATATACTATAGAGAGGGTGAATTCCCACTGTAGACCCGAAATGCATTTAAATGACTGAAATATCGGTTTTATTTTTTAAATTCCTGAAATAGGATAGTCGATATATGAAAAATCGACTTTA
>JAULKJ010285957.1:0-12725 GCA_032355405.1 Rubia balearica | reverse complement strand
AAGAGGGTATTCGTAGATGATGGAAACGACATGGAAATGATGTTTATGCATTGCTTCGATCAATTGGACATAGGCTGCAATAATTTAAGAAAATTCGCTTCACCGTAATCGGGATTTATGGGTAAATCTTTGTTCCACTGGGAGAAGCCACTCTGTCGGCGCATGTAGAGGATGGAGAAAATTGAGTGACAATACGTTGTACATTTACAATTTTTCGATGCATATTCTATGTATAATGTGATTCTTAACCAACCATGGATTTTCCAGGCTCGAGGCGTATGGTCCCCATATCATTTAATGATGAAATTTCCAACGGAGAAAGGAATAACATCCATTCGAGGATATCATGTGATGGCGAAGAGTTGTAATCTTACATCAGTGAAAGTTACGAGAAATGAGGCCTCGGTACATGGAAAAGTTGGTCTTGTTGATACATAATAGATGGTAATTCTAGGCATGGGCACAGTAGTTGTTGGAAAGTTAATGCTGGATGATTTAAAGGAAAATTTCAAAGCTTTGCTCGATGGGTATTATAATGTATTTTTGTGGATCATTTCTGACCTTAAGAGAGTTTATCCAGAATTGGTAGTACATTGGTTGAACATTGATCCTTCGATAAGGCATGTAAAGCATAAGAGGAAAGTGTTTACTCCAGAGAGAGAAAAGGTCATCAAGGTGGAAGTTGACAAGCTACTTAAAGTTAAAGTTGTTGAAGAGGTGTACTATCCCTAATGGTTGGCTAAACCAGTGATGGTAAATGAATGATGTATCTTGATTCTACCCCATTGACAAATTGGTAGAAGTTATAGCTGGGTATCAGGTGTTGGCTTTCTTCGATGCCCATGGAGGGTATCATCAGATATTGATGGCTGAAGAAGATAAGGAGAAAAATTAATTCATTACGAGTGTGGGAACATTTTGTTACAAGAAGATGTCGTTGGGCTTCATAATGAAGGTGAAACTTACCAACGGTTTGTGGATAAATTGTTTAAAAACAAATTGGTAGAACCATGGAGATATATGGAGATGATATGGTTGTGAAGAGCAAGATTCTTGAGCAATTTCTAGAAGATTTGAAGGAAGCAGTCGATGAGCTGCGGCAAGCAAATTTAAAGCTTAATCTGGCTAAACTTGTAATCGGAGCAGGGGCAGGAAAGTTTTTGGTTTCCATGGTTTCCGAAAGAGGCATTGATGAACATAAGGTCAACACAGACATTGAAGGATGTCCAAAAATTGACTGGGTCTCTAGCAGCTCTAGGCCAATTTTTATCAAAGAGGGTGAAAACAAATTTTTGTTTCTTCGTTGTGTTAAGAAGAGCAAAGAAGTTTGAGTGGACTGAAAAGTGCGAGAAGGCGTTCATGGAACACAAATAATATCTTTGAAGGTTACCGACACTTATGAAGCCATGAAGGGGTGAGGTTTTGTATTTCTACATATCTGCATCTCTAATTGTGTTAGTGCAGCATTGGTGAAGTAAAAAAGAAGGCAGTAATATCCAGTATATTACGTGAGTAGGACCTTGCAAGGACTGAAGACAAGATATACGACCTTCGAGAGGTTAATTATGGCGTTGGTTCATACATCATGAAGGTTACGATCCTACTTTCAAGGGCATACCAAAGTGATGCTTACCATCATCCAATTTGGCAGATACTCTTGAAAATGGAAGTTTCAGAAATAACGATCAAGTGGGAAGTAAAATTGGGGGAGCACGATATACGATTTCGACCTAAAATTATTGTTTCTTCGTCAGGCCCTTGCAGAATTTATAGTGGAAACCACGGAGCCCATAGAGAAGGACAAAATACAAAAGGATGAGAAGGTTTAGAAGCTATATATCGATGGTTCTTCCTATTCGGGGGGTAGTGGAGCAGGAATATTTCTTACTAGTCCCGAGGGTGTGGATTCTCCATATGCCTTACACTTTGAATTCAAAGCTACGGACAATGAAGTTGAATATGAGGATTTGATTACTAGCCTTCGACCGGCTAAGGAGCTCAAGGTAGAACATTTGGAGATATTCAATGATTCACAAGTTGTAGTTTACAAGTTAAAAGGCGAGTATGAGTCAAAAGAATGCCACTTTGAGCGATATATGGTAGTAAAATCCCTGCTAAATGGATTTCGAACATATACTCTAACACAAGTGTCGAGGGAAGAGAATCATAGGGTAAATG
The DNA here is from genome assembly GCA_032355405.1 of Rubia balearica. NCBI lineage: Eukaryota > Viridiplantae > Streptophyta > Magnoliopsida > Gentianales > Rubiaceae > Rubia > Rubia balearica. The sequence goes on along the minus strand of JAULKJ010285957.1, from coordinate 10,547 downwards.
CTTTAAATAAGATTGCTTCTTCAAATCCGGAGGTTCGGTCGTGGAAAAAGCTAATGATGGAGATAGTGAATAGATAAAGTTTCGAGGTTGAAAAGGTAATGAACATTGAGGAGGAAGATTCATGGATGATGCCTATTATCAATTTTCTTCGAGAGGGAATTCTACCCGAGGAGGCAGTTGGAGCAAGGAAAATCATATTGAAAGCTCCAAGGTATGTGTTGCAGAATTGAATTCTATATCAACGAGGTTATGTTCAACCACTTCTTCGTTGTGTTATTCCTTTCGAGGTGAATAATTTAATCAGAGAAGTTATTGAATGAATATGTGGAAACCATGAAAGGGATATATCAGTTGAAAGGAGGCTCATTCAAGCAGGATACTATTGGCCTATGATGTTCGATGGTGCAAATGGGTATATTCAAGCTTGCCATCAATGCCAGAAGCATGCACCAAAGTTTCATATTCCTCAGGAGGAAATGATGAACATTAATAGTTCGTGGTCGTTTGATAAATAGGGGATTTATTTTGTAGGACCACTCCCAGAAGCTCCAGGGCAATTCAGATATCTCATCACGGCTATGGAATACTTCACTAAATAGGTGGAATCCGAACCATTAACAAATATGAAGGGGCAGTCAATGATAGTCTTTCGTTGGAAAAATAATATTTTTCATTTCAGTTCCTAAGACCATAATGATGGGATGCAGTTTATTCACGATCCATTTAAAAACAATGGTGCAAAGAGTATAAGATACAACAGTAAGTTACATTGTTATATCATTCCCAAGCAAATGGCCAGGTAGAAGTTGCCAATCGTATTATTGTTAATGGTATTCGGGCAAGACTTAAAGATTCTAAGGGAAGCTGGATACATGAGATGCCAAGTGTTTTATGGGCATATCAAACAGCTGAGTCATCATTCCACTAGGGAAACACCGTATGAATTGGCTTATGGTTCTGGTATGTGATTCCTGCAGAAATTGGAATATTGAGTCCATGAGTAATATCAGTTGCTGAAGAAGGAAATAAAGATAATCATCGCATGGATCTTGATTTGGTGGAGGGGGGACGAGAGTTGGAATCTTAGATCAAGGCAAGGTAAAGGAGAAAGTCAAGCGTTTCTATGATCAAAGGGTTCGAAAGGTGCAATTTAGCCCAGGAGATCTTATTATGTGAAAAAATAAGAAGGGTCGATGAGAACCTTATGGAAAGTTGGCTGCAAATTGGGAAGGACCATATAGGGTGATCGAAGCATATCCTGTAGGCATTTATACCCTCGACGGCATAGATGGGGATCAAATCCCGAGACGATGGAATGTTGTTGATTTACGGAAGTATTATAAGCTCTAGAGAGCTAGGACTTGGTTTATGTAGAAACGCTACACCGAGGGCCAGATCTGTATGATAATGCTGAAACGCTGCATTTTAAGAAAATATATGATATATGTTGAAATGCTGCATCATTCAAAATTATATGATGTATGTTGAAACACTGCATCTTTTGAAAATATATTATATGTTTTTAAATACTGCATCTTTCAAAAATATATGATGTATGTTGAAATGCTGAATCATTCAAAAATATAAGATGTATGTTGAAACACTGCATCTTTTGAAAGTATACGATGCAATTAAGGTTATACGATGCATGTTGAAACGCTGCGTTTAGCGAGATCATTACATAATGTCTTAACTCTTATTTCTGACAGATAATTGTGTGATACAAAGAATCTATAATTTTAATACTTGAAAAAAAATCACCATCATTCATAAGTATTGTAAATGTCATACATGAAATGTGAAAAATTAATTCGTAGGCTAAAAGTTCTAGGGAGCTAATTTTCCTAACTTCTCTTCTAATTGATCAATTTCTTCTATTTTAATCGCGGCTGCACGATGAAAGTCACATGCTTTCTCTTCTTTGGGTACTCAGAAGGATCAATTACTTCTCTTGAATGAGAATGCTTAGATCTCGTAGATTTTCACTTAGTTCGTTGTCGTCCTCCAAGTTCCCCAGTTGAAGTTTCTCGCTTCTAGGATACTTTCTTTTCTTGCCAAAGGTCTTTTTCTTTCATTCGTTGGTATAGTATGATTGATCCTTCTTTGTATCTTCAAATTATTCTAATATTGATTCCTCGAGCCCCCGGGTCAATAATGTACCTAGGGAAATTCTCTTAACCATTCTAAATGGCTTCAACGACTGCTTTCTAGCGCCAAGTACCCTCGGTATATACCTTATGATTATTAATCCAATTGTCAGCCATTGTTTGGTGGAACTCAGGGATATTTGTCACTACCCTCTAGTAAAAGACACCATGATACATTACATGGGCTCGAAGACTCTTAATATAAACTTTAAGAGTAGCATGACGATGTTCATTTTTTGCAACCAGACGAGAGTTTTCAGTGGCCAAAGATTCATCTAATGAGAAATTTCCATCTGCAAAGCTTTGTCTAACTGATTAATCTCGTTTAAATACACCTCATGTAATTGCACAACTTCTTTGACCTGAGCTTTAAGCTTGTAAGTTTTGGTTCAACTACGATCGAGGCGAGTTTCAATAAGTGACAGTCCACTGGCATCAGCAAGACATCGAGAGAGACCCTAATTGACACATTATTTGATGAATATTATCCTGATAACTCATCTCGACCGGATCACAATTATCAACTATTTTGAGGGGGACAACGCTATCATATTTCCTTGCTTCAAATTCCTTTAGCAAGTTCTGAAAATCATGATGTGTCCAATTTTTCCACGAATCTAATTATGTATGTCAGCAAGGTTTTTGACAATATTCTGTATCGAGGGGTGACTGTTGTCACGCCAGGAATCTATTTCCTTTTTCACTCGACTAGATCCAACATCATTCTTTATTCCTATCGGGTGTTGATTAACTCTTTTTTAGTCTCAAAAGTCTCTTGAAAAGTCATTTCGAAAGCTCTCTTCAAGGTGTTGTACTACGAAGACAAAAAAGGTAATACAAATTTAAAAAAAGGAGGAAACGAAGAAAATTTTCATAGATAATAAAGAATATATAAGGAGTCCATGAGGGAAAATGGGATATTTTATCCTACCTTAGTTTCGTCAGTTTTTGTCATTAGCACTCATTATCGCTTCTTTAAAACTCATTATCATCAGCACTCATTATCGCTTGATGATAATGAGTTTTAATAGCTTCTTTAAAGACCATATATTTGAGGGATAGAGCACGATCCTTCTCAGTGGTATAGAATCATTTCGAGGACTTCAACAAGTGCAGGAAAGTAGTGTGGAGGCTCCCATATTTGATACGTTCCTCCGTTTTCTTATCTATAATTTTTCCAGCATTATGCTTCAAAACATACTTTAGGAGTTCTAACTTATCAATTGGAAGATGATCGATGGTTGAGGGAAATACGGAATATTTGATCAAAGAGCGGAAAACCAGATCTTAGGCTGTTTCAAGAAGGTCAAAGAAAAAAACTTAAAACTCAGGAGTCTTTAGCAGCTTGTCATTAAAAGCTTCAAGCAAACAGGCATGAGCTTCAAGGTTTCGAGCCTTAAGCAGATTATTTCAAGCCTTAATTAGATCCTCTTCTTGAAGAGTGAGTTTCCTGTTCCGGGCTTCGATGCTCTTTCGAGCTTCCGCCGATTCCCAAGTTATATTTTTACCCTTTTCTGAGTATACATAACCGTTTAAGAACCGGTGCTAGTTGTGAAAATCGGTGCCTATAATAAATTAAAGAAGTTTTTTGTAGCTGGTTAATCCTGACATGGGTTATAATTGATCACCGATATTGACTATGGTGCCTTTGACTTCAGAACCTGTCCCTATATAATTAATGTTGGGCTAAAAACTTTAAAGCTCAATCAGTATGTGGCAGGAAATAAAAATTTTGTTACATCACTAGTAAAAGAACCGGTGCCAAAACAAAAATGAAGAAATTTAAAATTCCCATCCAAAAGTAGTCCAAAATTTTTGGATTTCGAGACCCAAAAAAACTTAGCACCGGTAATTGCACACACCAAACGGGTGCCACCTTTCACTTCCACTATTTTGAAATATTTAATTTAAGTCCCTCTTTAGGGGGAAAGTTTTGTCCATTATTTTTTACATGCAATTGGACTAAAAAATATTCAATTCAACATTCAATATAGCTTGTGTTTTGATTTTGTGTCCGATGGATACCAAAAACTGCTCCGATCAGAGCTTTGTTAAATTAACAATGTTGTCCAAAATTAAACTACACCTTCTTTCTGTAGCCAAATTACTTCATATTGTGTATTCTGGCATTAATGTACTGTTTGAAATAGAATGTCATGTTTTAATAGAATTTGGCAAAGCGCTAGTACATGCCCTAGAGTATCTTACTCTAGATCACTTAGAAGTTAAGAAGTCCAAACAAGAAGTTTCCGCCAAATATGCAATATTTTTTTTATTCGGTCGTGAAATTGACATTAGGGTCCCATAATGTATGATTTAATCCAAACCCAATTGAATTTGGACCTCCGAGTGAAATTTTTGCATTTAGCACTTAGGTCCTTCCAAGAATCTTCGAATTGGCAAAACTCAAAATTGGCGATTCAATAGTGCAATTGAGTATTATGATGCGATTATGGTTTGATTGGGTAAATGGAACATCCTCAAAGCTGGTCATAGAAAACAAGTGCAACATTTTTAGAAATTGCAGTATTGCCCAAAACTAAGTTTCACCTTAACCATTGATTTGAAACTATTCATTCTTGTTATTATATCCTAAGTAAATGAATTCTAAATAATGGAATTTTAAGTAGTATAAATTTAAAAGCAATAATACATATCCTACACTACATTGTGAAAAAAGGTTTGGAATTATTAACGAAAAAGCATATTTCTTTACCACCGCAAATTCAATTTAAAAGCGAAAAAAATGCAGTTCAACATTTTTCAAAAATATTGGATTAATTATAAATAATTTTGTAGAATGATAAGACGAAGCCCGTTTCGAATTACCTATTTAATTGCAAATTAAAAAAAGTTAGGACCTATATGAAGCTATTAAAACGTTGCAGCATCGGTATCAACACTGGTCCTGATTTGTACAATACTAGTGCCCGTTATTGGAAAAGCAGTTACGTATGGCTACCTTGAATTATTTTCTGAATTTGTTTTCCCAACCCAAGAGCAAAGGCACATAAAATTTTCAAGTACCCAGCACCGGAATAATAACTGGTGCTTTTTTTCGCCAAACGGTGCCTATTTCCAAAAAGCAGCTGCTTGTGGCTGCATCAAATTGTTTTTTTAGAATCGTTTCTCCAACCCGAGAGCAAAGTCGAATAATTTTTTCTAAGCCAACAACACCGGTCTACATTTCGATGCTCTAAACAAAAAAACCGATGCCTTAAATGAAAGAGAGCACATACTCTGTTTTTCAGCACAACTTTTTCCTCACCAAATTGGTGCTTGGTTTCATTTCAATTTAACCAATAAAAACTTCTAACGAGTTCAGAAAATGGGGAACGAGCAACAATACACCACAGGCAAGATAAAAATGATTACATATATTAAGATCTCTGTGCCAAATAAATAGCACACACGGGAGCACACAAAAGTATAACGATAATTACATTTATGGTATATAAGATGCACCATTCTTTTCCTCTTCATGACAACATCTCCCCCCACAATTTGACCACTCTAATCAACCCATAATCCATTGTCATGTGCCTCTACATACTAAACCTCCACCCACATTCTCCAAGCTTGGAAATATAGATGAGAACTCAGGAACTTCTGCTCAGACGGGCTAATCAATCTCCTTTTCGAAGTAGAACTTCTTCCCATGTAGGAAGACATGCCACTTCTCGTTTCTAGGATCCCGTATATAAAAAAACCTTTTGTATATGGGCAGTTAAGATGAGCGTGTCATCCTCGAACCCAACTGAGTTAAGGTCCACCAGTGTAAAACCTATGGGTTTCTCCGTACGAACCCCAGCTTCATTATCATCCCACCTACACTTGAAAACCACAACTTGAACTCAACATAGTCCAACTCCCAACTTTCCTCAATCACCCCGTAAAATGCCATCACTGCCACAATAGGGTTTTTGTCTTTCTTGCTAGACTGCCACATCGATTCAACACAATGTAAACTCCATTGTTCTGTTTCGTGCACTTGTTTTCCTTTTCCGCCATTGCAAAACTGAATCCATTAATATTATACCCTAGTTATCTTCTGGCAGTCCAGTTTGGCCTTCTTTTAAAGGCACAAAGTTTACTAGGTATGTCATCCACATTGCAACAATTAAGAAACCAATTCACGAATGTGGATGAATGCTCTTCAACGAATATAAAACCAATTCACCAAGTCTGGATAGAGTGCTTGAAAATATGACATGTGCTCTTCAACATAGATTGCAGTCTCACTACTATTACGTAAAACCTAAAGGTGAACTGTCATCAACTCAGCATAAAAGGTGTATGAAGTGTACCTTTCGAATGTGCAACCCCATTCTTCCTACCAAAGTGCGCTTGTTAAGTTAATCCAACTGATTTCTTACCTACTAAGGTACAGTATTCAATGATCTCCTCGGTCACGTACCTTTGCACTATGCTCGCATCCAGCCGGCTACGATTGGGAACATAACCTTTGAAAACACCCATATGCCGCTCGAAAGGGTATATCCAATGTATGTCAACCAGACCACATAGACGAATTTCCTTAACCAAATGAATGACTAGATGAACCATAATGTCAAACAAGGATGGAGGAAAGTACATTTCCAACTGACATAACACTATAACCCCATCCCCACTCCAACACATCAAGCGCCTTCCTGCTTATATTCTTCCGACATATGGAGTTGAAGAAGAAACTCAATCACATATTGCTTAATCACACATACTCCTACATAACACCACAGGTGGCAATAGGAAAAAATTATTGCATGAGAACATGACAATCATGGGATTTCAAGGCATTCATATGCAAATCATCATTCACAAAGCGACTAACATTAGAAGAGTATCAGCATGGTACCTTGATCCCTTGGATACACTCACAAACCGATATCCTCTCATCCATTAATGGATTGTACGAAGCAGGGGAGAGGTAAGTTCTCATTCCTCGCACCTCCGGGGCTAGGTCAGACCGAATTCCAAGCTCCAACAAATCCTTTCACGCAATCAAGCTATCCTTCAGCTTCCCTGGAATGCTAATTAAGGTTCCAACCAAACACTCGCACACATTCTTCTCAATGTGCATTACATCCAAACAGTTCCGAACCTCTAAATGCTTTCAGTAAGGTAAATCAAGAAAATTGACCTCTTCTTCCACAGTCCATCAAGCGTTGTACCAACCTTCTTCACTTTCTTTCCAAGAACAATATTAAATTTCTTCACCTTGTTGTGTATGACAACCTCCTTCAATGGTCTTGGCACCTTCCTCGCCTTTTTCCCACCAACAAAATGAAGTGTGTCTTCACGCAACTTGTGCTTCATCGGGAGGTATTTCTCGTGACCCAAGTACACTGTCTTGTGACCATTATTCACCTGTTAGTAATCTTTGGACTCTTCACACATGGGACACACTTGTGCCCCTTCACCACAGAAACCAAAATATTTCTATATGCTGGAAAATTATTTATGGTACAAAAAAGTATTGCCTTCATATTCAACACCCATCCCCTAAAACCATCAAACACATTAACACTTTCAGACCATAGAACCTTAAAATCTTCTATTAGAGGTGCCAAGTACGTATCAATGTTGTTTCCGGGCTGTTTTGGCCTAGAAATCAACAAAGGCATCAACACATATTTTCTCTTCATACACAAATAAGGTGGCAGGTTTTATATGGCTAGCATTACCGGCCATGAACTGTTCCTAGACGACATGTTTCTAAACGGGTTGATTCCATCTGTACAAAAAACCATCTACAAGTTCCTTGGCTCACTTGCAAAGTTTGGATACCGGTTATCTAATCTCTTCCATTGATCGACATTAGCTGGATGGCGGATCACTTCGTCCTAAGGAGAACCCCTTCCCATGTACCACGTAATATTCTTTGCATCATTATCATTCTTTAACAACCTTTCAACTGAGGAATAATTGGAAGATACCACATGCATTTTGCAACACATTTCCTTGACTTTATTAATACATCTCCATCGACAATTGAATTTCTCCTTTTCTTGTAGCGTGAAACATGGCATACGGAGCATGCAACCTCATTCTCCTATTCCCATTGTACAAAACATAGTTGTTAGGACAAGGGTGTATTTTTATATATTTGAATCCCATGGGACATAGAATCCTCTTCAATTTGTAGAGGTTGTCCGATATTCCATTAATAGTGGGAAGGTTTTCATTCAAGAAGTTCAGTAATGCTATTGTCGCTCTATGTACCAAGCCATTTCATATTAAGAAACTCCATCAAGTATGACATCACTGTATCCCTCTTATTGCAACCGGGATACAATAACCTATCCTCACCTAAGAAATTTGATAAAATCCCGAGCCTCCCAATAAATTCATCGACAACCTCCTCACACACGTCATCAAAATTTAAGTCTTTGAAACACTCTCCCCCACTACCTAAACCCACCTCTGGCAGTGCCTTCTCACCATGAAATATCCAAACCAAATAATTTTTTCAAATCCTCTCCTAACCAAGTGAAGTTTCATGATATTTCTATCACCAACACGGTTACGATTCTTGCAATCACGATATGGACATAACACTCGCTCCTCACGTCCAAAGGCCTGATCCAAGAAATCCTCCACGAAAGCATATTCTTTGCTAAACTGACTAACATTGCAATACACATGCTGACACCTCTCTATTGAACGTTCCATCTCTACAAATTAACGAATGTAGGAAAATTATAGTTCAACACAATGACAATGGCTACGCAAGATTCTAAACATTAAAAATAACTTCGGCAAAACCTTACGTACAACTCGGATCACAAGATTCAAAAACTTACCCAATAATTTCACATTCCTAAATGGGGTATTAAAGGCATCAAGAAATCAAGAAAAGAATCACATTTCTTCCATGAATGCAAGAATCATGAACATGATAAAACACACCAAGTCATGATCAAACACACAAAATATATGCATACAAACCATTTCTAACATATGACATAATTAATAACATGTCAAACAATTGAAAACTAAACCCTTGTGGGTTTCCATTGGAGCATTTAATGTCAAAACCCTCCCAAAAACACCATTAATGACCTTCTCTCTCTCCAAAATCCCACTTTTTACCCGCCAATGAAAAGTGGTAGGTAAACATTAAATGCTCTTTCAGCACTGGTATATTGGATACATATTGGTGCAGGAATTTTTTTCCTCCAAAAAATATCCACCAAAATGGCTATCTAGTGAAATTCAGCACCGGTTTAGTCCTCTTCACAAATTCGATGCTGAACATATAAAACTTGTCAACCTCCTCCCATATGGGCCCCATTTTCCAAGCAGAGGCATTGTAAAAACAGTGCTACAATATACAAAGGCATCGACAAGCTGCTCTATACTGGTGCTATTATTTTCCCATTTTTTTGCACCAAAGACACTGTCGTGCACATGAAATCAATCCCAGCACCGGTCCCCTGCACATTGTTTATTTGTACCGGTGCTAATTCTTATGTATAGTAGTGATTTTGGGCGCCGATTAGAAAATTGCAGTGCTGATAATCGCCAACAGAACCAATTTTCTACTTTTTGATCGAAATACGAGTGCCTTACATATTTTCAACACCGGTATACATGCCCCCAAACAAAGTACCAGTGCCAAAGTACTTGTTTTCCAGTTGTGTATAGATTGAAACCAGCAGGTTTTACCCATATGGATTGGTTTATAAACCCATATGGGTTGATTTATGGGTTTAAACCCGTGGGTTTACCCATATTTGAAGCTTGAGTTGAATGATTTTTGACCCGCGAGTTTAGCGAGTTTCGACCCGATCTATTTTGACCCGACCCATTTATGACCTATTACAAAATCGGTCAAAATGAGTCATACCCATATTTTTTAATACCATAATTTCTAACTCATATTCGACCCATCCCACGTTTGCACCCCTATTCTTCACCATAAAATCTCTATTGTAGATAAATTGGCATATATGGGGAATTATGTGGCATCTCACCAATGATCACTTTGTAGTGCAACCAATGATCAACAATTCACTTAAAATTGAAGTATTTTAAGTTTTGAAACTCCCTGATATATTCGTTAAGTGGTTTGAAAATTTTTTGTGACACCATGCTAAGAGAGGGGGAAAATGGGACGTTGATACATTTGTTTGTTGCACTTCCTAATTTGACTTGAACGGAAAGGAATAGTTTTCACTGTCAGCCTATATCTCCTAAGCATCTATATCGACTAATTGTTGTTGATTTTTTTTCTAAATCAACTAACTTACAAGAGTAAAGTGCTTATATGACCCCTAGTTCTTTGAAAAGTGTAAATATAACGCTCAATTTTTCAAAAGTACTAATATACCCATGGCCGGCCAAAATATGTAAACTTATACCCGAGTACCCCTCTTTTTCCTCCTATGCACTCAAGAC
>JAULKJ010285941.1:0-12726 GCA_032355405.1 Rubia balearica | reverse complement strand
CAGCCTCTGGTGCTGCTCTGAGTGCGGTCCCGCCGCATGTTCCTGGTACTGGGTCAGCGTGACTTACCCCCCAAAATCTCAATGTGGTGTTGGAGGACTGGGGCGCCCAGCGGTGGCGTACACCGTTTTTTTTATAGATAGTGGGTACAGACAGGTGGATGACACCATTGGACGCCAATCTTGTACGCCGTGATTTATCTCCTCATTAATTTGTGGTGCTAGAATGATAGGGCCCGAGTGCGAGGAATATTTGATTTTTGTTCCAAGATAGTGTGTATAGTTGGTTGTATTGAATAATTTTACTCATTCTATGTTAACTGAAACATTAATTTGAGGATCGTCATTTGTTAGATTGACTAACGATTAGATCAATAATGAAAAATCTCATTTTAATATTTTTAGGATTAAATTATAATTATTTATATACTGCTATTCATTCTAAGAGATTGTCAAAGTTGTAGGATTCTCGTTGCAATATATAAAAACAAATATTAAATCACCACATTAGTTACATCAATTATAAAATATCGTCCTCGTCTTATCAGCTAGTCGGACGCGTCAATTTGTATTTTTTAAAGTATTTATGGTTTGAACAACATAAGTAGACATGTTTGGCGGAGTTTATAACCTGTTTTGCTTATAAGTGTTAAAAATAACTTATTTTGAAAGCATGAACTATTTTTGGGGGAAAAACATAAACTGTTCTCCCCTGCTTTCAAGATAAGCTAGTTTTACTTATAAACATAGGTTTGTCAAACACACCCATAGACTGTGTTTTGGACCAAATTCAAATCAAGTGGTGTTTCAAAGCAGATCATTCGTCAAGCGATCATAATTTTTGAAAGAAACAAGATAATATTTTGGGGACGATATATAAATGAGCATTTTTCCTATTGATGATTTAAAAAATGTAACCACAAATGTCATGAATGTCTTATTTGTGTTTTAAAAAAATAGATTACTTACAAGCAACCAAATTACATATAAACATTTTAATCTAAAATTTAACTGCGAGACGTCGCCATTGAATCTATTTAACCTCAGTGGAGCATGAAATTTCATCCATTTGAAGAGTATGTCTCCTGACAGGGCGGTCTGTCCATAAGTTTATGGACAAGCCACTAACCTTATACACTGCATTTGTTAATACACTAAATTTTGAAAATATTTTTTATATCATATATTTTTACGTTCAAATATATATATATATATTATGTGTTTTAACATTTAAAATACAATATTTAAATTTTATAAAATATTACAACATTTAATGTAAAAGCTACTGTGGACTGTCCATAACCTTATGGAAATGTTGCATTTCCTAAAATTTTCTTCCATTTGAATAGCTAGGGAGACCCTCCTAAAAACACCTAAACGATACACCACCATCGAACACCACCACGGAATTGTTTCACTTATTATAATTATAATTGAGCATTTTTCCTCTTGATGGTTAAAAAATGTAATCACAAATGTCATGAATATCTATTTGTGCTTAAAAAAACAAATTGCATTTAAACATCCTAATTTAGTAACTAATTAGGAGACACCGTCATTGAATCTATTGAAATTCTGTGGAGCATGAAACTCCATCCATTTGAATAGCTAGGGACACCCTCCTGACAACACTCAAATGTTGCACCACTATCTAATCGACGCCACAGAAACTGGAACCACTACTATATATCAATCACAAGTAGGTTGGGAAATCACAGCGGAAACCACCGATACGGTCCCATGAAAGTGGATAATTCCCATCAAGAAACCGCTATGATATATATTCGCAATTATTGATGGAGGAGTATTTTGAACTCTCAACCTCTCACTTATAGAGAGTATGGAAAATCATTAAACTAAACCCAATTCACTCTTAGTTGTGTTATCTAGTGTTGACCTTATACTGTGATATTAAAATAAATCTGAGGCATCCAATCATGAAAGCGTGATATACTGCGAGATTTACTTATGTTGCGATTGGGTCAGGCAACATTTTTAATGACAAAGGTAGCTTTCATTTGCAGTGCATTAAGCTTGTGGAACTACTGGAGTAGTTGATTTGCCCATGATGTTTCTAGATATGGTAATTATTGACCCTTTTCATTTAAGGCAATTATTTTCCAATCCTGTTTGCCGGTGAATTTGTTTTCACCCATATATGCAAATTTTTCAACTGGTGAATTTGTTTTCACCCATACGTGCAAATTGCAAATTAATGGGAAGCTACTGGACTCAGTAAAGGACCAGAAAGTCAAATTAAAGGATGAACGTACTAGAATATCACATGTTTACCTTTTTTTTCTTTTTCTTTTTTTTTAGAAATTAGAATTTCATTTCAAGGTTATGAAAACGACCATAATTGTTTGACAAAAAACTTAAGGATGATATCTATATATTTGTTCACTCGATTAATATCTCACATCCTAATGTAACCAATTCTTTCAATATTTATGCTATTTATGCAAAGCATGATATAAAAAAGAGATTAGAATTGTTCACAGTCTTACCTAACATGATAGATTGACTAATGATACTCAGTTCTAATAGGAGATTCCAGTGTGACTAAATCAATTACTGAATATAAAAGGAAGCTCTCAACCATCCTTATCCAGTATTAATGATTTTTCTGATTTTTATAACTCTAGCAATCTTAACGACCTTCTTACTTAGGTAATCCATACACTTGGACGAACTATATATCAGGAACTAGTAAGGTTCTTAAACAGCTTGATGGAGCAATAGGGAATCATAATTAGTTTAATGCTTACCCAAAAGCCTCGGTACATATCCTATGTAGAGGTCCATCAAATCATGCACCCCTCTTGCTAGATGCCCATATCAGTAGTAAATCCTACCCCAAAACTTTTAGGTTCCAAAATTTCTATCTCAAAAAAATCTCAGTTCCTTGAAAAATTTCATAACAACTAGAATGAGCCTATAACTCAACAAGGAAAGCTAGGGTCGTCACTCAAAATGATAAGACTTAAGAAATTTCTTAAAGAATGGAACAAAAATGAATTTGGGGACATCTTTAGGATTATTAGGATCTTAAAAGCTAAGGTTCAGGACCTGGAACATAAAATTAACCTAAATCCTAATCACATAGACTCCCAGCTACTAATGCAGGTCAATGAAGTTAAACCTGGCCCTAGAACAGGAAAATGTCGTTTGGGAACAAAAATCCAGATTAAATTGCTTGCAAAAGGGGGATTTAAACACCAAATTCTTTCATAACACAGTAAAATATAAAAGATCTAGGTTTGATATTCATAAAATTAAATACGATAATCAATGGTTAACAAATCAAGATGAGATAAGACTTGCAGGTGCCAAGTTCTATGAGGAACTTCTAACTGACACTAATGAAGATAGTCAGGTCAAGATCTTTCTCACTTCCTTAGATACATACCCAACATAATAACTGAGGAAGAAAATGAATCCCTGCTTAGGCTGGTGACTTTAGAAGAACTGAAAGCAATAGTATTCAGCTTGGGAGAACACAATGTATCAGGGTAAGCAAGTTTAATGGGAAGTTCTTTAGGGTTGCTTGGAAGACAATTAAACAGGACTTATCACAGGCTGTCAGAGAATATATGTGTGGAGTCCCGATTCCAAAACATATAACAAGCACCCTAATTACTCAAATACCTAAAATTGAAACCCCAACACAATTTGCTTATTACCGACCAATAAGCCTATCTAATTTTACTAACAATATATTTTCTAAGGTTATATTAGAGAGGCTAAAACCTGTAATTAGCAAGTGTATCTCAAAAGAACAATCAGTCTTCATTCAGGGCCGAGAAATAGTGGACAATATCCTTGTTATGCAGGAGTTAGTTCGAATGCTAGAAGGTAGAGCATGTAGTCTTAACATGGTTGTTAAGTTAGATATGCCTAAAGCATTCGATAGAGTTTCATGGCCTATGCTAAATTCATTACTTCTCAAATATGGATTTCATGCCATTTAGTGGTTAACATCACTTTTAGTTAATGGAAATCCTTATGGTTTCTTCAAAACTTCAAGGGGTATCAAACGGGGAAATTCCTTATCTCATATTCTCTTCAATTTCATTACAGGGCTTATGAATAGAGTATTAAAGGAGATGTTCAAGGCTGGTCATGTAGATAGATTTTACATAGCTCCTAATGCACTGAAATAACTTATCTATCTTATGCGGATGACACAGTGATCTTTATCAAAGCCACTAAGAAGTCCATAGCTAATCTGATGTCATTTCTTAAGAATTACCAAAATGTATCGGGCCAATTAGTTAATTTCTCTAAGAGTGCCTTCTCCAAAAGGCAAGCTTTTACAGGATCAACTTGATAAAGATAATCATAGGCATGTCTCAAGGGAAATTGCCCTTTAAATACTTAGGTGTTCTAATCTTATTAGGAAGGAAGAAAAATGCCTACTTTCAGCCACTATTTGAAAGGATAAAAGCTAAAATTAACAAATGGACTAACATGTTCCTAAATATGGTTGGCAGGGCCATACTTATTAAGCATGTACTCGCAGCCATCCCATAACACATATGGTGTGTTATATCACCAAAACAACACATCATTAAGTTGTTAGAAAAGTTTTTTAGGGATTTCTTTGGGGTGACAAGGACAATGAACAAAAGAAGCATCGAAAAGCATGTAACAAATTCTATAAACCATATTCCAGCAATGGCCTTCACTTTAGAAACCTCAATAAGATCATAGACAATTTCAAACCGAATAAGGAAAATTAGAGATTTTGTTGAATCAAATACCATGATCCAGGTGGGTAGATGTTCATCCAGTTTTTGGAATTCGAACTGGCTCGGGATAGGGTTTGATCTTTGGTCTGGATAAGAAATCATGTTTTATAACATGACTATATCCAAGTTTCAAATTAATAAAGTCAGGCTAATGACCCAACGTACCTTAGGCTTCAATGATGATACTATATCAATGTTGCATCAAAATCTCCAATTCTTTGACAATGATAATCACCTCATTTGGAAACCAGCTAAGACAGGTATTTTTACTATTTCCTCTACATTTAAAGCTTGTACAGGTTCAACATCTGAAATTCCTTCGATGAAAAATGTATGGAACCCTCTCATCCCTCCAAAAATCTCCCTTTTTTCTTGGAAGCTGATTAATAGATGTCTACCTTTTGATGATAATCTCAAAGCTATTGGTTTCAAATTGTCCTCTTAATGACTTTTTTGTCAGAGTGAGGACTCAATGAGTCACTACTTCTATGAATTTCACGCTGCTAAGTTTCTTTGGCATCAGATTTTTTACATTTTATCCATTCCCATGAAACACTTTACACACATATTTGATGCACTTTCTAGGTTTTGGTCAATTTCGGAGTTCTCAAACCCTAAGAACAATCTTGCTCATGTTTTGCCTAATTTGTTGGTTTGGGTTCTCTGGAAGAATAGAAATAAATGTGTCTTTGAAGGTACCAAACCTCAGAATGTAGCAATGAGAATGGAAATGATCAAAATATGTTCATCAATTTTCAGTTTTCATCCTTAGCCAATAAAAGATGATTGCATACTAATAAGGTCAATGGGTATTTTCTCTTAGATTAAATCCCCTAAAATGAAGATCATTAAGGCTTATAAATGGATGACACCTGATCATGGATACAAATTTAACACTGATGCATAATTTTCACCAATAGAAATCCCTAGATTAGGTTTTATCATAAGAAATCATGCAGTGCTAATTATGAAAATGGGAACAAAAAAATGGCTAAAGTGAAAGATAGTGCACAGGATGAAATCACAGCTTGTATTCAAGGTTTAAAATCTGCATACAAAATTTGTTTTCGACCACTAACAGTTGAAATCGATTATTTGCAGGATGAAAAAAACACCTTGGAAGATGGAAAGAGTGTTTAGTTGGGTCACCATATCTCTTATAATGGTCAAATATCCTTCAGGCATGCTTATAGGGAACAAAATCAGGTGGCACATCAGCTTGCAAAGCCCGGACATAGCATGGATGAAAGCTTTGATATATTATGGAACCAGATTTCAACTCTAATAAGAATGGCTATCAAAGCTGACAAACTCAATCTTCCAACCATCGAGTGCATGCCCAACAACTCCAAATCATCACACTTGGGTAGCATATCTCAAACCAACCAACATCTTATCCGAAAATCAGATTCACCTTTAGAGGTAACTACTCATACTCACTACTAGTTCATTGGTTCATCTTTGTTCTCATTTTTGGGATTGTGAAAGAAGGGTTTAAGTAGTGGTCTGGCCATTGTAAATTTGAAACGTGGGGTGGAGTTTTTATAGCGGAAACACCTCCATTCACTGCCCTTATTTTCTGCTACTATGACTCTAGTTTCAATTATAGGATCTAACATTTCACTTGGACTTATAATCGCTCTATATCAAGGGAACTCACTCTTGTACTCATTTTTTTTTATTAAGGTTAGGGAAGCCTATCCATCCCCCACTCATCACCATGAGTGTTTTACATGAGAGTTTTATATATTTTTAAAAAATATGTCTACATAGTTGTAATGAGTAAATTAATAGCAATAACAGCTAACGAGTGGGCATGATCATTTTTCCTCGAATTCAAAAACAAACCATTGCATAGTTCATTTCCGAAGTCATGCCGTAACACTTTAATGATTTTTTGAGTTCGGGCTGCGTCTCTACATCACCATGAATCATGATGATCACTTGTAGTGAGTTTCCCATCACTGCAACATTTTCCTTCGTGTCCACCACCAAGTTTAGTGCTTATTTCAAGGAGGGAACTTAGACATATGTTGGGATTGTGACGTTCATTACTCGTTTAGAAAGAGCTCTAAGAAACCTATCATATGGATTATAGAGAGTCACTCCAAGGTCTTCTTAAACCAGCATCGAAAAACACTTTTGAAGAAAATATTTAAAAGGATAGAATTTATCCTTTCTTATATTTTATTTTTTAAAACACTCTTGTTACTCTCTCTGTTTCTTTAAAAATGACACACTAGCTTCTGATTCTTGGATAATTGTTAGATATAGGAGAATACATAAAGCTGATGGACGTACAATGTTTTGTCTGAAAAAGTACATCAATATTACTGTACAATGGTCAAACAAGCAGCCCCCAAAAATAGCCTAATTTTTCCCTCCTAAATCATGAAGGTGGGAATAGTACACTTTAATTCAAGCAGCCCTTCACATGGCCCAATGGGCAATGTAACAATAAGATGAAAAGAAAGGTTGTGGTAATTTATAACAAAAACAAGACCTCTTTCACTCTTCATCTCTTACCCCATACTAGTTATTTGTAGCGGCAACATTGGAATGCCGAAATGGGATTGATTGACTAATTTCCAGTGGTGTCAAATATGGGAGTTCACCTCTAACAGTTGAGTGAAGGCAAGATTGGCACACATCGCCCGGAGGGAGGTAGCCCAACGATGGAACACTTTGGTTCGCACCATTAGCCGCTTTGCAAACCTGCATAAAAGACATGAACAACTAGGGTTATGTATAGATTGGAGAAGCAAGGTTGAGGGAAAAACATGGAAGGAAAAAAGTTGAAATCAACAAGAAGCTAGCTATGGTAGTGCCCCTCTCATTATGCACTACACAAAAGGGATATGCAGCAGCGATTGGGGTCAGCACCTCTACTATGCATCGTTGGATCAAGGAGGGTTAGATTCAAAGTCATTCAAATGCAATAAAACCTCAAATTTCAACAACTAATCAGATACACAGGTTATACTACTCAATATCTCACTTGAAGCATGATACAATTGTAGGAATAACATCTTTCATGGATATGCATCACATTATACATATAGATGAGAAATAATTTTACATTACTAGGGTCTCGAAGAAGTAATATCTTCTTTCAGATGAGGAAGAGCCTCACCGTATAGTTCAAAACAAGAGATATATAAGTAAAATAATGTTCCTTTGTGCCGTATGTCGGCCAATTATCAACAATGAGGGAGAGGTCCTGTTTGATGGGAAAATAGGGATTTGGCCATGCAAAGAAGACAATCAAGAATAGACCAGCCAATACTTTGGTAACCAACCTGATTCCATCAATAGGTCGTGATGTTACTAAAGAGTTCATGTTGACAGATTTGGTTCTAGCAATCAAAAGGAAATGATCATTACTAGCTAGCACAAACATAACAATTCAACATGACAATGCAAGACCTCATATATGTAATGATGATGCTAAATTCAGAATGGCTACAAGTTCGGACGGTTTCAACATAAAATTAGGCTTTCTTCCACCTAAAAACCAGGATTTGAATGTCTTAGATTTGGGTTTTTTTTAACTCAATTCAAAGTTTGCAACACAAATCAAAATATGTTGGATCAACTAATTTCAGCCACAAACAGCTTTTAATAAATTAGAGCCAGAAAAACTGTAACACTACGATGTGTCATGGTTGAGATAATCAAATGCAAGGGATCTAACCGTTACAAGGTACCACATATGAAGAAAGATGTACTCCAACTACAAGGTATGCTACCAATTGACATAGAAGTTGACACGGAAGTGGTTAGGGAGGGCTTACAACACTTGATAGAAGCAAACAAAGCAAGGGGTCTTGAGTACATTATTCAGCAAGTTATAGGATAGCAAGGAGGTTTGTATTGCATTTTGGTTTTTCATTGTGGTTGGATAGGGGTAGGCATGCCTAAAGGATGCAAACACAATGCTAGGTTTTATTAGTGTGTCTACGATCCAACAATTGATGTAATTAAAAACTTTTGCTTTTAGTTTTTTTTTAATGAAATGGTAGTTATTGAAGTTACAAGTAGGTGTAGACAAAAATGCTACACATGGAGGGAACAAAACAGCCACAATACACTTTTGAGCTTGAAGATCATACCTACAGAGGGAACCAAACCTTCCACATACGCATTAATGTTGTTGGAGGAAATTTGCCATATTTGTCATTCCGGTTTTGACTTAATAGCAGTTTGTGAACACAAGAATGTACCTGAGAGGAGTTCAGAACCAAGAACTTAATAGAGCCACTTAATATGAAAGGAACTGATAATAGGAACTAATTATTAGTAAGTCATGGAATCACGGTATAAACACTTCACACTATATATTAATATCTCAAGGATTCACTAATTATTAACACTGTAATAATATTTTCAAATGTACAAATCTAACTATTAACCTTTACCTCTGACAAGTTGATTGTCACCCCGTTCAGGTCGTAGACAAACTGTTGTGATTCTGATTTATTAGGCTGAATCTCACTTTTTGGCTCTGGATTCGCAAATGTAGCATCTCCCTTTAGGTCATACTCTGCCTCTTCATCGGATTCGTATATGTCGGGGACGACCAGCCAACCCTCAGCATCCACGAAATCACGACACCCAAACCTGACCCACCTTGTTCTAATCAAACTCGACCTCCGGTGACATAGATTTGGAGACCTTCGTGTCGCCAACGATGATACCCGTGCCATCTCCGCCTAGTATTCTGGGGCCTAAAATTTGGATGATAATTGGAACCAAAGATGACCAACATCGTCAGCTGAACTGGAGGAAACAACATCATCGTCCGGTCATTCCGTCTCGTCGATGAAGGTATCGTCGATCTAGGACTCAAATACGAATGGAGGTTCATATTCATTAGGAAGAGGTGGTTGATTTTCGGACCGGGCGAGGTTTGGTTGGGTCATCGTGGCGAAGAGATGCCTAGAACGCAGTGGGGAGAGGCGAGTCACGGCGGTCAGTAGCGAAGCAGTCAAGGGCAGGGCTTGGGTGATCAAGGCCGAGCTGGGGTGATCACTGGTGGGTCGTCACCTTCGCCGATTCAGGGGATGGGTTTTACAATGTGGACTGGAGAAACAGCGTAGGGTTTCAGGCGAGTCGATGTTTGGGTTTGGATGGGTTTTATGGCGAAGAGGCTGTGTGAAGGAGACGATAAGATTAGGGTTTCAATGTTGGCCTCCTCTTTCTTTTTATATTGTTGCTTGAAGAAAATAAATATTCAAAATTGGATCAACATCGAGCTCCAAAGTGTATCCCGGTTCCGAAAATAAGGAGGGAAAGATTAATGGGCTAATTCAGTCCTGTTTGAAAATTGGAAGATATTTGAGGTAAATTGTTAAATGGTATTAGGATAACATGGTCAAATTTAACATTGTCCCTTTCCTTTTTTGGACTTTGCCGCAGGGGTGCCAACAAAAAATAGTCACTTTTAGTAAGTGTGTCATTGTTAAATAAACGAAGGGAGTATATATTTTTAAGTATTTTCTTCAAATAAATATTTTTTTCAAATAAATATTTATGCCCTTTTCTCTAGAACTTATCTTATCTTATTTGATTTAAATTGAATTGAACTAAACATAAGTGTGTTGAGAAATAGTAATGAAATAACTAAATTAAATTTCACCAAATTAAATTTTCACATAATTGATTTGATCTAAACTGAACTGATTTTAATTTAAACTGTAATGCAAATAACCTCCGGAGAAGAGGCCTTAATGTGTACTTGATTGATATATAAGGAATGTAAATGACAGTGGTAAAAGGATAATAAAAATAATTATTACAATTGTTGGTACAAGAGATGAATACAAGTGTATTTGAGTTTATTCTCAATTATTTGTATCTAGTTATGTGAAACACACTCATTTATATTACTTCCCCTCTATCCCAATTCAAACTGCAATTTAACTGTTCATTTAGTTAAAACTTCCTAACTTTGATCCTAAAATTGAATCGATATATAAGTATAAATACTATTGTGTGACACATTGTTAGATTCGTTATGACATATATTTTTAAAATATCAAATCTTCGAAAGTTTTAATTATCTTTAATGGAAAATGTTAAGGATCAAATATTTTTCAAGTCAACTGTGAAAAGTTAAAAGGTGAAGGTTGAATTGGCACGGAGGGAATATCTTACTTCTTAACTTAAACTTAGTTATTTTGGGATTGCGTTACATTATGGAGTTAGCCCGTTCTCGTGACACACACCCGGATTGCTTGACCCATAAACCAAACTTTACTTGTCTAACAATGAAATGAGCCATGATCGACGGAGCTAAAAATGGAAAATAATACAACCCAATAAGTTTCTGTACATTCTACTATATTAGCTAAGTGAGATAACAACACCAATGAGAAGCTCACAGCAATTATGCACCATCGAGAAGGTAAGAATGAATTGTCCCTTCAAAGTTAGAGCTTAGTGTGCATGTGCTCCGTTAGTTTTTCGAAAGTACATATATGTATTCCTGGTTTTGTTTAGTGTACATAAATTCTTGTTTTTTTCAAACGTCGATCTCCAACTATACAGGTATATGTGCACCTTCGAAAAATCGAGATGGGTATATGTGTACTTTACTGGAAAGAGTATGTGCGTACTTTCAAAAAATCGAAGGTATATGTACACGAAAGAAAGAACTTGGGGCATAAATGAATTGAATGAATTGTATAAAATAATATAATATCTAGTATTTTGTCATAAAGTATCATTCGAGATACTTGTTTAATTTTATTTAATTTTGTTACTCCATCTGTGCCATTTCAATTTGCACACTTTGACTTTCACCAGTTGATTTGAAAAATAATTGATCCTTAATATGTTTCATAAAAAATAATTAAAAGTTGTGAAAAGGTTACTTTTAAAAATATATGTTATACCGAATCTAACAAAGTATCACACAATCTTATACACTAATTTAATTTTATGGTCAAAGTTAAGAAAAATTTGACTAAATGAATAGTTAAATTGCAGGATGAAATGAAATAGAGAAGTATTTAAGTTTGTTGATCAAGCTCTGTGCTATTCATATCAAATGATTTAATTTAAATTCAGATTAAAAAAAGAAGGAATTTAGCCGAACTTATAAACTTCTTCTTTAAATACAATCATTAACCATTTATAAAAAAATGTTTTTGCTAATTGCAACAACTATAAAAGCACAAGGGAAAAAAACAATGTGCCCCATTTAGCTAACTAATGAACCCAATCGATTGATCATGACTTATAATTAGGAATGATTTTTTTCTTGGCGTAGGGCACAAACTGGTCCACCGCCATAAACAAGGGCATGTGGGGTTTCTCTTCGAATTCAGTCTGAGACACATTTTGAAGGTTTTGCAAACTATGACCACATACCAATGAAGGCGTGGTCATTGTCTAACCTTAGAACATGTGAACTCTTGTCCAGCACCAGAATGTGAACTCTTGTCCCGCACCAGACAAACATCTCAGCATGCATACAACAGAACTTGATTTTAATGTTGTTTGTTGGGACTTGAATCACTTGATCATCAGTTCAAACTAACTACATTATCAACAAACTAATTGGGTATTCGTTGAAAGTGTCGGACGAATTCTTTGAAAGTGTCAAAATGATTCTACGTTTTTTGCATTAGTTTTGACATCAATTGGATATAATGATAACATTCAACGAATACTTAACGTTGTTCCAGCACATTCAAAGAATATTTAGGGTTGTTTCAGCAATTTCGAGAAACTCAGGGTTGTTTTGACCTTTAAAGAAAAATTTAGGGTCATTTTTTAGTTTATCCCTCTATAGAATCATAATATTACACAAGATTTCTGATGAATATGCTTCCACCGTATCAAGCCTCTCGTCGTGATCCCTTGAACCGCGTCCGATCTGCAAGACTATGCCCCCAGTGTCCGGGGGGTAAACACTCTGATGCTTAAGTTAGTATAAGCGCTGCCGTAAGTGTGTATTGAATGAATAAAGGCT
>JAULKJ010285932.1:0-12728 GCA_032355405.1 Rubia balearica | reverse complement strand
TTATAGGCTGATTCTAGCTTCTTTCTACTACTTGGTTACAGTCTTCCTATTTAGCCACATCCTTTGGAAACTAAAATTGTTCAGACCACTATTTTCGGTGTCTGAATGTTTTGAATTTTTACTAGATTAATTAGACTATCTAATGATGTTCCATAACCTCTTACATTCCAGCATTATATATTGGTGTTTTATGAAACACAAAGTTATTTAAGTATAATTGGATTCGAGTAGGTGTAAACTTGGGACGTTAAACAATTTTGGTGAAGTGAAAAGCACACTTGTATAAACTATCTAAGAACTTACAATTGGTAGTTTATAGTTGGTGATGACTAACATTGCCTGGAGTGTGGAAATATGTATCACTTCAGAATTTATTATAATTCTGATGTGGTGGTGTGTATTTCCTAACTTCTCTTCATTCAAAGGATAAGGATGATATCATAAATGATACATTGAATGTGATGGTTCAACATGCTTATGATGCATTAAATGTGATGGTGCAACATGCTTACCATGTGGAAATATGTATCGTGTGGAAAGATGCATCATTTCAGAATTTATAATTCTGATAGTTTGTATGAACTTTTGCATTGTTTGATGAAAAGGATTTTCAATATAAACATTCATACACGCTTGGAAAATAAACAGACACGACAAATAGAAACACAAGTGAAATTCTTATACTTTCTCAAACATACGTAGCAACAAAAAACATAGGTACTCAAAAGTATTCTCCTGATTTAAGCCTAGAACAGGAGGGTTTCTCAATTGTTTTATCCTCGAAGGGAATTCGTGTAAACCCAAGGCTATAATAAGGTCAAATTACTCTTTAAGGAAAGTATACGTAATGCGACGCACGTCGATATACAATTTTTTTTACCACAATCATCTAAGATTGATTATATAGTTCCATTGGAATGAAAGTATTACAGCATTTACCCCAACATTATATTTTTATTTTATTCATTTTGTTGTTTAGGTTTTACACCATTTACCCCAACATTATATATTAGGATCATGTTTAGGACATTAAAATGGTTCCTTTTAACCCTCTTTTTATTCTCCCCAGTTAGTATTATCTCTAGATCTAATGTTAGAGCATGAGATATAGAGGGTGGTGAATCATGTTCATGTTTCTTGACAGTCTATTTTAGGTTAGGATGGTTCTCAAGTATAGTGAAAGGTTTAGAATGATAATCCTCCTCTGTATCCAACACAAAAATCCTTATTCAGATCATTATCATTTTCCAGATCACTAGCCTTATAAACAATTAGAGATTATCTTTTATTTTGGTAATATTACTAATAGTTGTATCTAAAGAAGGTTTTTTTGATGGAACCCAGTGAAGATCCTACTCCAGCATTTCAACAACAACCTGATACACTTCCTAGGAATTGTAGCTATCCAAATACTTTTACTTCGTGGTGAGTCTTGAGCAGTGTGTAATCACCACTTTTTCCTTTTTTCCAACAATCTATTTCTGGATCATATTTTCTCCACTCTGATTCCCAGATGGATTCTTCATATATTACCGTTTAGCTCATTTATCTTTCTACAAGATTGTTTGTTGTGCCCAATTTGCTGCAGTTTTGACAATGCGTAGGAGCTCCTTCCTTTGATCCTAGTCGAACTGTTTTTGGTCTTTCCTTTGTGAGATATAACTGGACACAGAATCTTTTATGCGATGGCCTGGTCAAAGCCTTTTTTGGAGCATCTACCATCATAGGTTCCCTCACTAGTGGAAAACCATTGATTAAAGGCAGTAAATCGAATGTGATTCTTAAGTAACCGTCTTTAATTAGGATATAAGGGAGGTTCTGAGTTTGGAACTCTCTCCCAAGACATCTCGGAAATTTTAAAGATGCCTTTTAATTGATTAAAGGGTGTTATTCAAAATTTGCCTTTAATTGGCATTAATTAAAGAAGGTTTTATTGAAGAACCGCTGTTAATGAGGTGTCTTAGTTGGACTTTTATGCCCAGGTGTATATATATATAGTTAGGTTTCCTTCAAAAATTTTTTGGAACCAGGGTTTCCTTCAATACTTGGTCTTTTTCCTAACCCAAACTCCCTGCCGCCTCTAACTCTATTTTCTCTTAAAATCAAAACATAGATTCAAACTCTCTCTTTCTCCCCACTAAGTGCATTTCACCCCTAACTCCATTCCACCACCATAAGCTCCATCGTTTCCATCCATTGCTCCCCGCCACTTTCTCCGCTCCTCCCCATCGTGCCACCTCCACCTACTGCTCCCGCGCTGCGTGTTCACCACTCCTCCCTTCCGTGCTGCCTTCACTCATCCAAATCGCGCCGCATCTTCCCCTCCGCGACCCTTCATCCCCTCCACTTCGCGTCTATTCGAATAAGTCAAGTATAGGATTATATTTGAGTTGCAACTGAAAGAGTGCTTGAGTAGACTAGAGTTAAACTAGTGCTAGCATTCCTTTTGTACTCTATTTATTCTGAGCAGTAATGCATTATTCATTAAGGGAAAACATTTTCTTATGGTATCAGCAATACTCAAAGTTTCCTTGCTCTTCATCTTCGCTCACTTCAAGGTGAATGCCTTGGGATTCAATGAACGCCACATGCTGCGAGTGGGCCCGATTCAATATCACATGTGTCTCGATCATGTATGCACGCAAGAAATATATATACTTCCTTAGCCAAGCCTTCCAACCGATCTGTGAACCTGTCAATTTAAATAAATTCGAATACAAGATATTATAACACAAATTCAACACATCACCTAAATCATGTAATTTATAATGCGATGGATTACTCACTAGAGTTCAATGCCTTGGCTCTATCTAGGTTAGGCTAGGGAGCTATCTTCGCACTCTTGGCATATTGACCGGGAATTACCCAGGCTCCCATTTCCTATCAAAAAAAGCTTAAGCTCTTTTCGTTGAAACCAAGCTTCATCAAAATATTGAGTGTTGAGAGACCAGTTGAATGCTTGCACTCCAGCCTTCTTCAACATGGAAGTGACCAGAACACCATAGGGGGAGGTTCTTCTTTTTCGTGTTCGCCACCTTAAGCATGAAAGAGATAATGACGTAGCTGGGTTAATTTTTACCCCCTCCATGACATAGTAAAACAACATCAAGTTACCAATTGTTGGCTCGCACGTGTGGCTACAGATTGGAAAGACGTTAATGCAAATCCACTCGTAGATGAGTCGTTGTGCCATGGTCAAAACACTAATGTCATACGACTCGGCTTTCCCCTCATCACTTATTTACCTCTTAAAATACTTCTTAGCCATTCTAATCGCACATAGTGGGGTTGTGTCGCTCACGCGCGACCACATATTAGTGTGGTAAATTTCTAGGAGTCCTTGGGGATCATCGGGTCTCAATTTAACGGGGTTATGTATGGGCAATCAATAGCTTCATTTATAGAATACTTAGACACTATAACATCCTTCCCATTCACACTAAATAATTCATAGTTATTACTACTTTGACCCAAATTAGCGTAGAATTGGATCACATTGTCAACATGAATGGGGTCCCCGATCCAAAGAAATTTCTCAAGATGTTGAGTATTAAAATGCGCAAACAAATAATCTACCCCTAACTTACCAATCTTAGACTCTAATAAACCCTTAAAATTTATTACATTTCTCTTAGAAAAGGCCACATACTTTTCCTCGGCCTCGTCGTTGAAGAATTTTGTAGATTGGTCGATCTCCGTGATAGTGTGATGGCTACTATTGCTTGCCTTAGACTGAGCGCCCTTGGTTTTATGGCTCATTATTAGTAGTTTATATGTTTTGGTGAGGATGAAATATGAGGATTGAAGGTTTGGGAAGAAGGTGGTATTCGAATTAGTGAATGTATGGGGTTTTGAATTATGGCCGTTATTTTGCTATATTAAATAATTTTCCAAACACATAAACAGACATGGGCCACTTGTTTTATTTTCCAAACTCGAAAATAACACAAACAGAGTTTCCGAGTTTAGAAACACTGTCCGGACGCAAAAAAAACCGTGTCAAAAAGTTTTCAAAGGGCCATTTAATGCCCATTTGAAAACCCCAACTCTTTCCCACCATTTTTTCCTCCTAAAAAACCTCCCAAACCCTCACCTAAATTCTACCTCATTTCAACTCTAAGATTTCATCTTCACTACATTTAAGGTTTGTTTCAATAATGTTTTTCATCCATAGTCTCTTATATTCAAATTCCCCCACTCAATATTTTGATTTTGATAGGGTATGGGGTTTTATCCATTAAAGATGAAGCAATAAGGGAGAATAAATGCTAATCTTTGCATGAGGAGAAGGTTAGTTTTTGTTTAATGTGGAATCCTAGCTAGGGTTTACATTGTATGACCAAAAACCCAAGGGTTTCCTTGGATTTCATTTAGTGTCACTATAAGGGTTAGTGATGATTAAGAGTTTCATGTTTTGTGGGCTATATTCGTTCATTTCATTTGTTCAGGTTTTCAGTATTTATTTTTGCGTTCTTTGTGTATTAAGTTAGGGTTAGGTAATCAAAGAGAGAAAGATTAATTATTCCAATTTTAAATTAAAGGATATGTGATATGTATTCTACATTCAATTTATTAGGGTAAATGTATTCAATATGTTTTTTTATTAGTTTTTTGTTTAGTAATGTTTCGAGAAATGTAGCTCCCTCAAGTATAGTTAAGTAATTTTATGGTATATTTTCGAATGTAGCGTACGAAATGCCATCTAAGAAAAGGACTAGTAATCAAGTTTCACATTGCCCAAATGAAAATTCTCCAAGAATGAATCATGATATGGATGAGGATACGGATAAGGATGACGAATCCGAGGATGTAGGAATATCCCGAATTCATTGTAGAACCTCAGAACATAGAATGGCTAGGAAAGAGTTAACCTGGTTGATATTCAATAAGTCTAACAAGTGTGTGTTGGCCCAACGGGCTAAATGGTCTAGTTGGGTGGCGAGGTGGGTAGAACGAGAGTGGACATTTTTTTTACGTTAGTTGGCATCAGTCCCCAAATATTACAAGACCACTTTGTGAATGGAATACCAGGGAGCATTAGTGAATTGTTATTTCCCTAAATTTGTCCTTGATTGAAAATGTATCATAGTGATTAACACTATGGAGTTCAAAATCCTCACAGAGGCCATTTGACATCGAATCACTAGACAAGGATAATTTAAGGTGGAAGACTATGTTGATAATGTCCAACTAGTACACTTTGTCTCAGGTACTAAATTTTTAGTGATAAGAGGGGTGATCGCTCGTGGCTAATTTACACTCAGATTCAACCCAATAGTTGAGAGATCCACAAAAGAAGGGCATTGGAGAATTAGGACAATGTCAATAATAACAATTTCATATTATTAATGAGTTTAGATTAACATGTCCATAGCCATGACATAATTATAACATCCTAACTTAGGGAACGAGAGACGAAAAACAACTAATTGCCGGGAAGAATAAAATTCCTCACCACTTGAGCCATGAGGGATATACCAAGGAGGCAATCAACCTCCTGAAACAAAGTTTTGAAGAACATGTGCAAATTACAGTAGAGGGTGGGATAACTGAAGATGAGGCAAGGGTTTATGTACAACCAATCAACAAGGATGACATTGAGAGACACAATCTATTCCTCAAAGGCCGAAAAACACAAAGACGGAGTGTATGTCAAAGATGAAGAAAAAATGATTGCGAAAATTATTGTAAGTAAATTTTTTATTGAATATATTATTAGTTTGAAAATGATTTTTCTAAACGTTTATTATTATTTACGTTCTATTATGTTTAGGAAAAATTGAAGAATGATTAATTACAAGGGCACTTCATTCACAACATCATTTGTGAGGTAAGCGAAAAATCCGACCACCCAGGGTGTGCTAGGGGAGTAGGATCGTTCATGACCCAATGGGGGAATTTTGGCATTTCTAGGTCCTACGATGGTGTTGAACCCTCAAGATTCCACACCCTATAAAAAAGAACGCTTCTTAAAGACAAACAAATTGAGCAGCAAGTGATCCTCATTCGTAGATTGATCCAACACACTAGCCTTGTTCTTCTGAACAATTTAGATGATTTCACGCCCGAGTGGATGCCACCATCAAGGGGATCGCATCATTCCCCTGGAGATATTAAGGTGAATCGAGAGGCTATTGTGAAAACTACAAGAATCTAGCGGCAATTGTTCAAATTGGACAATCTGGACAATGCCTTACAACCAAGTGGAAAAAGGGTATATATTTATTACATTTGTTCAAAATTTCTCTAAAAATTAATGAAATTTGTAAATTAATATATTGTTTTGTGTGAATGTAGCAATCACTACCGTGTGAGCTGTATATAGACCAAGGCATAGGTGGTAAACCACTCCACATAGCCAATGGATTTCTGCATGAATTGATCAAACACCATCACTATGTACCTATTCCTGAGGGTATTTCTAGAGTTTCCTTGGGGGAACCGTTGGTGTTGGGAGCCCCTTTCCTAATCACAGACGGAGAATACAAGAAGGTTGGCCCTGCACGAGAATGTTTCTACTTTGGCCTCGTCGTCTTATTTATGCTGATCCTGTAATGGATCGACATATGAAGGAAACCCACATCACCTAAATAAGTGAAAAAAAACAAGACCCATAAAACCAACACCTAAATCAGTCCCAACAACACCCATGAAGCTTGGACCTCCGATTACAAGAGCACAAGTCATTCAAGATTCACCACACTTCGTACGGGTCCCGTATATTTGGCTTCGACCGCATGATCGAAACTCAACATACTCATTCTTGGGAAATAAATGTCTAGTCTAATGAAAATGAGATATCATTGTGTTTTGGAGTGATTTCAAAGATCTGTGGAGATGTGAGCAATTCAATCAGACGATCATATCCATCTATAACTTGTGAGTTATTTCTATAATTTTTAGTTAAATTCAATATTTCACGTGCTACCTCAATGCTACTAAAGTAAAATGACATTCCATAGGTACATGTTTTTTACACATAATCAAAAGAAGGGATGGATTGGATACATGTGCTCGGTGTCGATTCAATAATTGGTTGTACAAAGAAATAGAGGATCGACTACATCCGTAAGAGCCTGGGGCGGAAGGATAAGAAGTTGTTCATTGCACCATACATTGAAAGATATTATACTAGGTTTTTTTATTCATCTTTCAGCTACAAACCACTCATTTCGTGCATAATTTCTATTTTCTCATTCAGGGGCTATTGGAGATTGATTTTGATTTTCCCCGCCCATAACCGCATTTATTGGATGGATCCCCTCCACTTCCCACCGTCGGATGCATTTGTCGAGATTTTGGTATTAGTGATGCAGGACATTAGCGACCAAAATAAAATTAATATTGAGGTGGTCGAAATCAAGGTGGGCTTTGGACATTATTTTTTCAATTTATGATACTTAATTAATTTATAAAACAATTTAATTAAGTTTTTTTATTTTTATGTAAATCAGTACAAGAAACAAGCGGCTATTACGTCATGCTATATGCGGTTGAGTGAATTGAAGAAGTCAATGGTGATTTTCTCCAAATTGACGAGGTACGTGTACAATTGTTTCTTCCAACAAATATGACTAACCTTTCTTATATTTTATAGTAACTAGTTATTGAAAGGTTTTGATGATGTAATCGAAGCCCTACTCCCAAGATAATATCAACATTGTGAGGAATTATTTGGCTAAGCATCTAATACTCAATCGTTCAGCAACCCTGGGGAATCCGGATATTGCTAAAGTAACACAATTAAATAAATAATGAAACTTAGAACTATTGGAATAGATTCCTAGCGTTTCATATTTCTATCTATTGATTATTGCTTGGTTAGCATTATCTATGGATTTTTGTGATCATCTATTGTGTTATAATTTTTGCTGTTGATTGAGGCTTTTTTAGAGCCGGAGACAGAAAATAGAAATATTTATTTACCGTAAGACCAGAAATTGTTTCCGAATTTGGAAACCTTTATTTATATTTTTCCATAGCCACGATTAATACTTGTAGAGTTCAGAAATAAAGACACGAAAATATTTTGAAGTTATTAAATAATTCATATTTATGACAAATTAGAGCAATCGTTGGACAAAATAAGAACGAAAAGGGTACAAGAGCTCGGAAACTATAGAGGAAATTATTAAGTTCATAAATAAATGACTTTACAAACTTGGAAAGTAGATAAGAGATTCGACGGATGCTAGAAATTTTCGAACTCGAAAATAATTAAAGGCGGTTCTAGTGTCTTTTTAAAAGAGGTTTTTAACCTCTTTCCTTGGTGTTTTTAAAGGCAATTATTGGAACCACCTTGTATTAATGGAAGATGGAATTCATGGCTAGAGAAGGTACAATTAAACTTCCTTTAATAGACCGATAGAACCGCCTTTAATGCCCCCCCCACACACACTAGTGATTTCAGTTAACTTAAATTGAAGTTAAAATATAAAAATAATCAAAGTCAATATTTAAAGTCAACATCAAGCCTTTTTCGAACGCCTTTATTATTGGCTCCCACCTTTTTCAAAGTAGCAATTGGTCTAGGATGTCAATAGTGGGTTGACTCTCCCTATTCCAAAATTCTTCATGAGCGTTTTGGAGGCTTATGGGATTGCTCTTGCTCATATTCATCTATAAGGAGTGGCTATAATAGTTGGATTTTGAGCATGTATGTTATGAAGCTGAGGTAGAATTTAGCCTACAGTTGTTTATTGCTTACTACAACCTGCAGTTGGTGGATATGGAGGGATATATGGTTACTTTTAGGCCAGTTATGGGAAATGTCAAAATCGTTGAAATAGCTCGTGATTAATACATGGGCTGGGAAGATAGGTTTTTGTATGTGAATTGTTGTGGCCGTGTGATGATACCGTCATGGAGTGACAACAAAACCTGGACCTGGAGCTAAAATAGGAAAGGAAGCCGGGTCCCATGAAGGAACTTCGTGCCCATGCTGGGAGGGTAGAGAGGTCATTTGTCTCGTGAGGTATGGTACTACATCGGATTTATTGGTTTGTGACTATTGTACTAATTTCTAATAGTGTTCCTATTCTAGTTGCGAGGTTTTGTAGGCTGAGAGAACCATTATCCCAAGATAAGAGTGCTAATGTGTTTAGCAGCCATCATGGGGATAAGTGGGCTAACCGAGGGGAGACCAATGCTACTAAGTGTATGGCTAGTAGGAGGGAATGTCATGATGGGGGTCCTTATAAGGTTAAGAAGTTAAGGGTTGGTGCGGTTGTGCAATACTTCATGGGGTGCGGGATGGGTCTCCACTTCTTGATCTTCGAGGTGCATGAGTAGTGCAATAGGACATGTCCAGCACCATTACTTAGCCACACAGTCACACTGAATGGCACATGTCGTATAAAAGGACATGACCCGCACTGGTAGTTGGTTACACACCATATTGGTTGGCACGGGCCGTGCAAAAGAGCATGACCATGCCAATCTTCAAAGTTTTTTGGGCTTCAACTCCTTTCTCTTTGGTGAATTTCAGTTTTTTGGGCTTCAACTCCTTTCTCTTTGGTGAATTTCCATCTTCTGCCACGATTAAGTGCGTGGCTTTCGGTTTCCTACCATCCATGCGAATGACCTTCTACTATTAAGTGCTTACGAGCAATCTACAATGAATCTCACAAAATAGAATCTAGATGCTCGTAAGGACATAACATCCATTAGGTCTAAATAACTATAAAATGAGGGATTTAGGCAAGAAAACCAACAAAGGCTATCAAACCCCTTGTGATATAAACCTAACTAAACCTAGCACTCAACCATACAAAAGATACTATTGAGTGTGCTAAATGCATTGGTTAACACATGTTTCTAGGTGTAGATCATTGACCCCAGTAGATCAGCAAATCATTAGATATCGATCTCAACCTGCTGTAGGGCTTCGCTACTTCAATGAGCTATGTTCCCTTCGTCAACACAACTGCACGAGTCACTAATTATAACACTTTACCAACACTTGATTCGTCCACCTTAATGAAGCATCGCGGTTGACTTTGAATCACCTCTTCGTTACAACATCCTTATTTTTCTTTCACTTCCACCTTTGAGCCACCACAATCATCCTGACACTGACCGTAGAGCAACCCAACATCATTATAAGTGGGGAATTTTCACAAAGATGCTCAATAACACCATGCCTGCACATCACAATAGTCGAAACATGATTAACATAAATCACATATGTCATTAGCAATGCATATAAGCGACAAGTTACAACCTTGCTTCACTCTAGGTCTCCCTATTTTCAGCTAATACGAATTAATATCTTATGTCAGACTCAGTTCATGAAACTGGAAGTTGAAAAACTTGTGCTGTAATTTTTAAAAATAGGTGAAATGCACATTTATACATAGCATGCAGCTATGGATATGGTTTCCAAGGGAAGTGTTTCATTTTCCAAGGTGGAAAGTGAAACAACTCAGTTTGAATCGTGATTACCATTCATTATTACATATATTCCCTTCAACCATCATTTTTAACCCAACATCACAAACAAATTATGTCCAACTTTTTTCTCCCTTATTTTCATCTAGATATGTACACCAAGAAAAAAAAGTTATGAAGACAGCATTCGAATCTCTACCAAATTAGATTGTTGTTTCTATTCTTGGACGAGCCACAAAAAGTTCATTACAAAATCTTCGGAGTATGAAACTTTGCTATGTTTTTTTTTTCAATCCCAACATTTGTTTCCCCTTCTTGTGCTAAATAAAAGTTTGATTGTTGGTCACTTATGTTGTTTTCGTACAGTATAGTTGCCATAGCTTTAACGGTCTTTCCAACCAAGACTTAATGTGTAAACTAGTATTATTTGAACATGTTGCTCTTTAAAATGGAATGTAGAAAATCAATTAGATAAATTTATGAATGCATGCAATGAGTGCGGAAATCCGAAGGCCTTGAACAAGAAATGAGTGATGAGTTTGTGTGTGTTAGATTCAGTGCATGAATACTTTTTGGTAACTTATTATTTTATTTTTATCCATTTTAAAAAGGAAATTCTTAGGGTGGAAATTCCAACCAATGGTTTTAAAATCCTTGAATAAGCTGATCATTCAGGGCATCTAAGAACTTATTACGTGATGGTAGCATTTAAAATCTTTTTGGAAGGTAAACATATGCATTGAGGATGGATTAGTTTGATGCTTTTCGAGAATTCAGGAATTGATCCCATGAAGATCACTGATTGTCAGTGGTTGCTCAAAATTGTAAGGTTGATTTTTATTCTAAATGGAACACACGGGAATTTTCATCGTCCAACCTTTTGTTTTGAAAATCACGCATTACGAAGATTCAGTTGTGATGGTGAATGAGGAAACTGATTTTTCTACATGTCATTGCAAATAGAAATCGCTCCATTGTGTGAATATTTGAATCTTCACAAGTAGAAACCTCTTTGTAATGTTCTAATAGTGTAGGCATTTTGGAAACAAATATGTTAATGCTAGTTTGATTTTTATTATGTTGCTCTTTACATAATCAATTTTGGATGCAGAAACGATGATATAATTGAGTGTCCCAATTTCCGGTGAAGTTTTTTATTTCTAAAGAATAGTATTCTAACTCGTTTGGTCATGTCCGTCAAATCTTTTGATTCTAAAGCATTAAGGAATTCCTTTTTTAAAAAAATGAATTAATTATTCCTTTCAAAATAGATTCTAACCCTAAAGGTTGGGCAAATTAAGAAGTTTGGGGAAAAAGTTATAATCCACTGGCCTTGGTTCCGGAACCCTACAATGTTTGATTTTCTAAATTGTTTTATGTATCAATCTGTAATGAGCGAGTATAGTGCAAAAGATTTAACATGTGCGCTCTTTTTGTTATTTAAAGAGTCCAATTCTAATTTTTCGTTTTGTTTTTAAAAACCTTTTGGGGGCTCCAACACATTTCTGATGTTGCAACTTGTATTGCTGGATATATTTTCAAATAAATGAATATAATCACCTTACCAGCCCAGGTCTTGAAACAAGCTCCCGACTCGAAAGTTGACGAGACTTTTTCCCAATTCTTAAACGATATGATTTCAACCATCGAAAGTATAATTTAATGAAAAATTGGTTGACAATATTCCAATTTATATAATTGATAAAAGATAGAACAAATTATTACACTTAGTTGCGATATCGGAATTACAACAGATTCATTTTTATTAAGTAATTACCTCCAAATCACCTAATTACAAAACACACTACCGATATCGGAACATTTAACGTTCTTTGAATAAGTGGTCAATGCACGATGGATGACCACCGTGCAACCTCCAAACAACAATTACAAATCTAATTGACCCCCCCATTGCGTTCCAAATCACCTACATACCAAACACAGTTCTAGCGACGCACCAAATTCCAAAATTCTGAATCGAGATATAAAAAGGGAAACCGCGGCAGAAACAACTTCGTGGTATTTTACTATAACACGACCATTATACATCATTGTGCATTATGGTCTGATGAACAACGACGATGTCAAAGACGGCATTTCAAAAACATTGTCCTACGGTCAGTTTAACTGCCCTTGACATCGCATTCCTGCACTAGTGTGTGTAAAAGTGAATTTTCCCCAAATATTGCGGAAAATAAATGGCACGCACGGTTTATTAACCATCATACAATAACATCGATCCGCCTGAAAAGGTTGGTACTGAAAAAGCTAGTAAGGTTGTTGCGGAGTGGCAACAGAAGGAATTCATTTGTCGCAACATCATAAAGAATGAGGCCAAC
>JAULKJ010285922.1:0-12728 GCA_032355405.1 Rubia balearica | reverse complement strand
GCTAATTCTCCTTTCTTTTGATATGAAATCCAAAGGCATGAATTAGAGCTTCTAATATGGTTGATGATTTGATGAATTTTAGATAACTGTGATAATGTCAAATTCTTTATCATGTTTTTTTTGGGTAGCAAATAGGAGAAATTTATGAACGTTGAACGTTCTTGACTAATCTTGTGTAAATGCATGAATTGGTTTAAGGCTTAGACAAGGTGTAGTGTTTATAAGTGTTACCAAGCTTGCTGATTCTTTGTACTTAATTTCATTAATGGGATACTTTTAAGCGTTGATCGACTAAAGGAGTCATTAGTGAGATTTAGCAAGAGATGTCGAATTCAGTCTTGTAAACTACTATCAAAGAAGGATAGAAGATTTATCTTCACAACAAGTAGTAAAAGTATCGAATAGGTTGTATGTTCTATGATAGATAAGAGGTTTTGAAGTAGAAATCAATTGCGCCTAAGGTCGCGTAATTTTTATTTGAACTCATCTTAGTTGTTGTTGCTTATTTAGTAGATTTACCTTGTTTGCTAGTTTAACTTGTCTTTAAATTGATAACTTAGAAAAACCAATACAACCTCCCCCCCCTTTACAATCTTATATAAATATACATATCTTAATATCTATCATAGTATTCACTGTTATATGTAAAAATCCTTAGGAAAATCTCTCTTCTTTATGGACGACCCTGATTTGCCCTTATCTACTTAATTGTATTTAAGAAGCATTTAGGGCTTAAAAATAGTAACTTTGAGAGGTACGAAGACGACCTCCCAGTCACCGTTGCCTATAAAAAATGTTCCTTAGGTTATCTGGGTTTCAAAAAACTCATTTCATATGAACCTAAATTTTCTCTATGGGCTTCTTGAAGAATTAGATTAGAATTATTTGGGGAGGATCAATGGTATGTAATTCTTCCTCAATTTTTGTTATGTGTGTTTGTGTGTGTGTTTGTGTGTGTGTGTGATTGGGAGATAAATTTTAAAATATTTGAACTCATGTCTAATTTTATTTAAAATAGTTATGATTTAGTTGAATTGGTGATTGTGAAACAATGTGTTGTGTTACGTTGCATAATGATCATGTGGCTGAACATCTCACTTTATTATAGAGTTTTGGATGGATGGATCGAATTGAATTGATTGTTAAAGATTTGAGAAAATCACCTAATTATCTACCTTAGGTAGAATCCTTATTGTTGTAGCTTTTTAACATGCTTCAAAGAATTCAGTGGTGCGATCATGTTGCCCATGTAAATATTTAAGGAATGATACATTTTTGAGTAGGAAGAAGTTACGTCAACATCTTATCATGCGTGGGTTTAAAACTAGTTACACCTCGTGGGTGTAGCACGAAGAGGTTGACAATGCTAGGGTAGACGATATTGGACATAAAGAATCCGATGATTATGACATAACTGAAAGGTTCAATGAGATGGTGGAGGACGATTCTAGAGAATTCCATGGAAAACCCAAAGTGCTAGAAGCTTTGCAAGACGACAATAATACGACTCTGTATAATGGTTCAAAACATTCGATTTTGAGTGCCACATTGCGAATGATAAATCTGAAAGTAAAATACGGGTGGACTGACAAAGGGGTGACATAGACTCTTGAACTAGTAAATTAATTACTTCCGAGAGTAATAATTTACCCGACCGTTTGTATGCCGCAAAAAGAAAACTTTGTCCAGTGGGAATGGAATTGAAAAAATACATGTTTGTCTGAATGATTGCATGCTATATAGAGGGCTGGAAGATGAGGACCAAGACCGGTGTAGGTTTTGTGGTGAGTCTCGGTCCAAGTCAAAGCGGGGATAAATTACGGTGCTACGGAAATTGATTCAAACTCGAAAAATGAATCCTGAAAAAAGTGTTATGGTATCTCCCTATCATTCCACGGTTGTAGAAGTTATTCTATTTGAAAGAAGATGAAAACTTGTTGCGATGGCATGCGGAAGAAAATCATCCAACGGATGACGTGATTCAGCATACGTCGAACGGTGAGCAGTGCAAGAAACTTGATACTATGTACCTTGAGTTTGGTGCAGATCACGAACATTTTATACTTGGCCTGTATACCTATGGAATGAATCCATTTGGTAATATGAGTAACACACACGGCTCATGACCCGTCACGGTGGTGATCTTAACCCGGCCTCGTGGTTGACAATGAAGCAAAAGTAAATGTTATTATCTTTGATGATTTTGGGACCTAAACAACCCGACAATGATATAAATGTGTGCCTTTCCCCTTTGGTTAGGGATTGGATGATGTTGTCCAACAAATATGTTAGAAAGTACTATGGTAGTGCCGAAGATTAGTTCACATTGAAAGCTTTGTTGTTTTGCACCATTAATGATTTTTAAGCATATGCAAATTTATCTGGGTACTCAATTAAATTACATTACGCTATCCTGTTTATGAAAATAATACTTATTTTTGTTAATTGAAGAACAGTTGTAGAACCATTTATCAGGAGCACATGAAGATTCTTCTCGTGGGTCACCCATGGCGATTAGCAAAAACGTGGTTAGATGGGAAGATGGAGAACAAAGTTACAAATAACGGGTGTTGATTTTTAATACAACCGTCCTTCTTAAAATAATTAATACACCAAATTGCCCTCCTTGAAAGGATAATATGGGCAACTAGCGAATAGCCAGTACGAAATATTGGAAAGTTTCTTCTTCAGACCCCACAAACTTTGAAACCGGGAGGTATTTCTTGAGGAACATCCGCTTCATGTCCATCCAAGAAGTGATGCAACGCAGGTGAGAGATAATATAACCAATCCTTGGCTGGGTCCCACGGCGAGAAAGGAAATGATCTTAAGTTGTAGTCCTCCTCCAACACCTTCCTGTGGTTTCATGTCGGTGCAAACCAAGTGAAACTCCGATAGGTGCTTGTTTGGGTCTTCTCTGGCAATCCCATAGGAGGTGGGCAAGCATTGGATCATATCATTTTTCAGCTCACAAGTTACATTTGGTGGCAAAGGAAGGAAGACTATGCAGAGGGGTTGATTCTCCAAATTTGGTGCCATCAGCTCCCTAAGCGTCCTATTATCTTCCGCTATCTCAACAAACTCTTAAAAAACAACAGCCAGCCCTTTTGGAACCTCTACTCTAGCTTTCCTCCTTCTCCTTCTATGACCACCTAAGTTTTCCGGTAGGTAGTATAAAGTTCCTAAATTTGTGGTATGGGTATGTACCATAAACCAAAAACTAAACAACACCAGTCCTGGGAGAAAACACAAGAAAACTGATTAGAAGTAACCAGAATAACTATAGAAAAATATCAACACAATAACCAACTAAAAATACAAAAAAAAAACACTAACTACTCTTCCAACTAGTAATGCAAGTTAACAATTAAATCTTTAAAGTAGCATCCCCAACAGCAGCCACAAAATTTGGTCCACACCCTGCGTGGTGGCTAATAACACCAACCTCTTGGGAGATAAAACTTAACCTGCGGGATGCTTCACAGAGATAGAAATTTATATTGTTTCTCCCGTACATTCTACTAAACTACCAAAGGGTAGCAAGTGGTAAATTCAGGGTCGTCCATGGAGATGCTAGGAATTTAAAAGTTAACTTCGCAAAACTCGCTATCGGGTCGTCAATCCGCTTGCATTCCGGGAATAGTCAATGTTAAAAACATGGATTTGGAAGAATTTTATCTATTAACTATTGAACATGCAATAGCAAAAGAGTAAACTATATTAATCTAACAATTGGGGACATTTGTGTTACATGATCGGTAGAATCACCATAAAAAACAACACCTATTACCTCGGTTCTACAGGGTTTTTACCTCAGTTTTCATTCATAAAAAACTGACGTACATGTGGGTGTAGTAAAAATTATACTTTTTACCTCAGTTTAAAACATAGGTAAAAAGTATTTTTTACCTCGGTTTTTCAAAATATAACCGAGGTAAAAAGTAAAATCGAACGAAGGGTGTGCGATGTGGCACAAATTTTTTGAACCCACAGTAAAAAAAATTGTAATGACAGTGGTGCGCATCACAAAAAACTTTTGTCAAACCGCAGTAAAAATTATTTAAACGAAGCTAGTGCGACGTCGCACATTAAATTTTGAATTTTTAAAAAAACTACTGAAAGAAAAATCGACATCGGTTATGATTTCGGTAGTTCAACAGCTTAAAAAATAGATTCTATAGACTGATTCTAGAAACATATTCAAGGCTTAATTTATTCAAAAAATAGAGTCTACAAAAAAAATCTAAAAACAAATTCTACCTTTTGTTCATAGAGGATAACAGGTTAACAAATAGATTCCACAAACATCTTTCGACGGAGCGATGCGTTTTGGGGTCGGAACAGCGACTGAGCTAACCAGGCAAGGGGGTGGAGCAGAGCAGACGGAGTAGTACCATTATAGAAAAAATTCATTTTGTTACAGAGCTGGGGATGGGGAACTAAAATTGTCGATTGGGTTGCGGACCGGGTTGCAGAGCGGGCAGAGTGGACGGAGCAAACGGTTGGAGCAGCGGCAATCGCGGTGGATTTCTGCAACGGCGCGGCGGTGTGGTTAGCTCAATGAGATCCGGCTGTGTTAGGGTCAATTGAAGAAGGAGAGGGTGGCACTGGGCTGAATAGAATGAGGGGTGGCACCGACATGGATTGGAAGAAGGAGGGGTGTCGCATGCAGTGAATTTATGAGAGGCGAGGGGTATTTTTTCTCTTTTTTACAAGTGATGGTGAGAGAGAGGTGGACGAAAATAATGAAAGAGAGATGTGTTTAAAAGAGTTATTAGGGTTGGATTATTTATAATATTAGGGTTTGGTTTATATTTTGGGCTGAATTGACATTTGACTGAAAATAAATCAAGCCTTTAATTTAATTTGTTCATTAGTTTTATTCATATTAGGTTAAATTCATTAACTATGTTCTTTAGATGAATTAATTAATCTAATCTATTTTTAAAACTCATCATGTCATTCCAACTTAAATATTAAATGAAAATTTTAAGAAATAAAATTTATAACAAATGGAAAATATAGGAAATAAAATTTTGAAATAGAGAATAAAATTTCTTTCCCCTGTTTTTGTGTCTTTATTTTTTATGGTTCATCGTTGATCAGTTAAAATCAAATCATTCTGCTAGTAATGGTTAAGTATTATTATTATCTTTACAGTAAAATTACATAAGATTTGATGTCTTAATGTTTTTTATATATCTACTATATGTGATAATGTTCATTTTTCATATCATAATATGTAATACTAATAATATTACATTTTATTAATTTTTATATATGAAAAATAAAGTAAGGGTTAACCGTTGATTGGTTAAGATCAAACATTCTCATTAAGGTTTATATATATATAAAAACAAGTATAGGTTGACCATTGATCAACTAAAGTCAAACAATATTATTATTTTTATATGGAAAGTCAAATAAGGATTAACCTTTAATTAATTAAGGTCAAACCTTGTCATTAGTGTTTATATATAGAAAGTCAAGTAGGGGTTGAACGTTAAATAGTTAAGGTAAATCCTTAGTAACAAATATTTATATGCGGAAAATCAAGTAAGAGTTGACCGTTGATTAGTTAAGTTATAATTATTTCATTAGTGTTTATGTATGGAAAGTCAAGTAGGGGGTGATCGTTGATTCCTCAAGGTCAAACCTTTTCATTAGTGTTTATGTGCGGAAAATCAAGTAAGGGTTGACTAATGATTAGTTAAGTTCTAACAATTTCATCAGTGTTTATATACGGAAAGTTTAGTGAGGGTTGATCATTGATTAATTAAGTTATAACTATTTTATTAGCATTTATATATGGAAAGTCAAATAAGGATTGACAGTTGATTAGTTAAATTATAAACATTTGAT
Organism: Rubia balearica; assembly: GCA_032355405.1. Taxonomy (NCBI): domain Eukaryota; kingdom Viridiplantae; phylum Streptophyta; class Magnoliopsida; order Gentianales; family Rubiaceae; genus Rubia; species Rubia balearica. The sequence goes on along the minus strand of JAULKJ010285922.1, from coordinate 6,866 downwards.
TAGTGTTTATGAGTGAAAAATCAAGTAATGCTAGACAATTGACTAATTAAGGTCAAACCTAAGTTTTAGCTACTATTTATGTAAAGTCAAATAAGGGTAGTTACATATATATTGGGACTTTTAATTTATAAGCGTCCTTATATAAATCTATTAGGACACTTATTAATATCCCAACAGTTTTAATATTGGGTTGCTTTGTAATGTCTTAATTATATAAACATATATATGGACACTTTTAATATGTATCACACAATATTAGGATATTTAATTTTATAAGTGTCCTAATATATGTTCGTGTTCATTTCCCAAGCAAGGACTAGATGGAAGATACTACTACTAACAAAGAGCAACCGCCACATGCCGCCCCTCGCCACCATGACCACCACACCACATCTACCAATCGTTGATTAGTAAAAATCAAACATTTTCATTAGTGTTTATGTATGAAAAGTCAAATAAGAGTTGACCCTTAATTATTTAAGGTCAAATCTTACTTATTAGTGTTCATATATGAAAATTCAAGTAAGGGTTGACCATTCATTACTAAAGTCAAACCTTTTCATTTGTGTTTATATATAGAAAGTCAAGTAATATGTCACCTTGGATTAATTAAAGTTAAACAAATTCATTAGTGTTTATATATAGAAAGTCAAGTTATAAGGGTTGACTGTTGTTTAGTTAAACTTAAACCATTTTTATTAGTTTTGAAGTTTAATCATACATTACTTGAACTCTATGTTTAATTTATTTCATTTGAAAATATAAACATAAATAGAGTTATAAAATATTGTAAAAGAATTAAAATAAATGGTGTAACATAGAAAAATTGCAAAATTGTGTATTATGTTTTATTTTTGTTTAAAAATAAAATTATATTTTAAATACATATTCAATTATTTTAAATCATGCATTGCACGGGTATTATCTAGTTATTCATATACTAATAAATAAATAAACAATATTAACAATAAAATACAATGGGTGTATGTGAATTTGCGAATGCATAAGTTTAATTTTTCATTTAGAATATTGAATATTATTTTTACATTGCATATATATTATTTGAAGAGTCCATTTCTTGAAAGACGGTCTTTTCACATACTAGTGTATGAGAGGTATATTAAAGGCGGTTCTATCGGTACCGCCTTTAATTGATCATAATTAAGGTGGTTCCAATAACCGCCTTTAAATTTAGGCAACTAAGACGGTTTTTTAACCACCTTTGATCAAGGCCAGGAACCACCTTTAATAGTTTCCGAGCTCGGAAAAATGCGTCTTTCCATTACAAGGTGCAGAAGTTTTCGAATTCGTAAAGTTCATAGTTCTGAGATTGGAAACGGAAAAAAAAACCTCGTTTTTCTTCTTTGAAACATGACATTCAATTTTCCGACATAGGAAATGTTTATTGGGTCATGTTTCCATACTCGAAAATCGTATTCTGACCAATGAAAAATGAAATTAAAGAGAAGAAATACTTTTCGGAGTTGGAAATACAATTTTTTTCTTGTGGTATAAATTTTATATCATTAATATTCCCAACACAAAAACATCCTTAACACAAAACAACAATTTACAAACAATACAAGATGTCATGTTGCATATAAATAAAAATCTAAATATAACACTATCCGAGCAACACTTTATACATAGGATTAGAAATTACTAAAAACTATTCCGACATGTCTAAGGTTTAATGTTTAGCTAGCTTCAGTGTCCGTACACATATTGGGATTCACCATTGCTGCAGACCGATTGAGCATTATATGCAATTGGCAAAGAATTCTACACATTCTTGATTTAATTTTGCAAGTAGTGATTCCCATTCCTTGCAGTTAGAAGCATCCATGGAGAATTTGAAAGTATATATTTTTTAAAAATAAATGTCCAAGCAATAAAAATTGAATTTGGAAATGAAATTAATAAAGTCACTCACAAGGTGTAGATCAACATAATCGCTTCATTCACTTGCTCACATATCCACTAGTCTTCAAAATCACTCTATAAAGCTATGATACGGGAAAGACAGAGAGCTATGATATCACTGTGTTGACCGTATATAAGCACCTCGTGTATGAGTGGAACGGGTGGCCACAATTGCGAGCCGGTCTTTGCCAACCTAATTTTGTTTTACTATGTCATGGAGGGGGTTAAGATAAACCTCGGGTATGCCATCATCTCATTTTTTGTTGAAGGCCGCGCAAAGGAAGAAAAAGATCTCCCTTACGATGGTTTGATAGCCGCTATCCAAATTTAATCCCTAGTAGACATAGGTCTATTTATATAGTAGATAAGAAATAGGCTTTAAAGAAGCCCAATAGTGCACAATCTGCTGGTTGGAACTTGTTCTTAGGTCTTCTGAGCGGTACGGTCATGTATTTCTTTGCGGGCTACCGGATGCAAACGTTTTTGACATTCTTAATGGAATGGCACGCGCAATTCTTCATTGGCCGCTGGCTGGAGCTGATTTTTCCGCAAACTGATGGTGCTGTCGTGCAAAACATCATGGCATGTGGGCTTGTCTTCGGATCATGAACTTCAAGGTGCAGGGGTCGTGCAATATGGAATGGCCCATTCTTAATACTTAGTCGTACGATCCATTTGAACTGCACGAGCCGTACAATGCCTTGTAGCCTATGTTATTACTTAGGCACCACCCTATCTGGCTGGCACGGAACATGCAATAGAAAACGATTAAGTTCATTTTTTTCCGAGCTTCAACTTATTTCTCCTTAGCGCATTTCCATCTACTATCACGGTTAAGTTTCTGGCCTTCAATCTAATATGATCCTTGCGAATAGCCTTCAAGTATCTACTGCCATCCTTGCAAATGGCCTTCTACTCCAAAATGCTAACGAGCGATCTATAATGAAACTCACAAAATAGGATTTAGATTCTTGTAATGACATAACATCCATTAGATCCAACTAAATACTAAAAAACTAAGGATTTAGACAAGAAAACCAACAAAAACTATCCAAACCCCTTTTGATGTAAACCAAACTAAACCTAGCAATCAACCATATAAAAATATTAATAAATGTGCTAAATGCATTGATTAACACATGTTTCTAGGTGCAGATCAATGAGTATGCAACTAGGTTGATCAGAGTGCGGACCTATTGTTGATCGGAAGGCTGTTTGTGAGAAGCATATACGCCTTGGAATGTTACATTACTACACTTACCTGAATCCTTAAGAGTACCGAGGGGTAACACAAACTTTTGTAACCTACTGTTGTGGTAATAGGATGGTCTTGTGAGTGGATTAGCCATGCGAACAATATTGGAAGCATCGGGTTGTCAGGTCGAGTGTTGTTAATATCCCAACTGGGGTAACATGGTTAATACCTGAAGGCTAGATTCTTAGTTTGTGGAGACTAAGCGTTACACCAACCTTAGTGTTTGTCAAACATGGTACGGGAAAGTTGATCAAAAAGTGTGCAGATTAAGGTGGGACAGAGGGAGTACTTTTTTTCAAAGACACATTCTAAGTATTCTCCATATTAATATTTGTCACTAGCACATGCGTGCACATTTGAAATAAGGAAGAAAAATACAACCAACTTTGCTTAAAACAGGAAAACCACCCCATCAGCAACATAAGCTAAAAAAATACACAACGACTATGCTCAATATGTGAAAACCACTCGGTCAGGAAAATCACTCGTGTCGTTTCACAATCTGGGAAAATCATCCAATCTGCCAAGCAAGCATGAAAATCACCTACGACTTCGCAGAATATGTTACAATCACCCAATCTCCGACATAAGCAGGAAAATCACTTGGGCATTTGTGGGAGGACGTCGTCGTGCCTCTCAAAAATAAAATTTATAAATCTCTAATGCAAATAACTAAAAAAAGAGTAGTTATCGACAAGTCGGGGTTGCCCACGAAGAAAAAGGATTCAATAGAGTGTTAAACGTAGCTAAAATGAAAACAAAAAGGTCACTAAGTAAGTGGTAACAAAGTGGGGGTGAGTTTAGAAACACTACTACTACTTTAAGAACCATATTAGCAAACAATTAGAACAAACGATGTAAATACGAACACAACTAGCAGGAAAGATGTAACTAATATGATAAGGAGTCTTGGGCGCAGTTGGTTTACATTTCTAGTTATCCTTTGATCATCGACTATTGTCCTATTTTTATGAATTAACCATATATTGTGGATAACTTGTCAACACATTTCGAGTGAAGACATTTTTCAAATCTCCTCGGTTATAGTTAGAATGGGCGATCGGAGCCACACAATAACTCTTACCCTTGGGTCACTTTAGACAATCGGTGTCATAGACTTTCCCGAGAATAGCAATAATCATGGATACCCGAAAAAATATCCACAATGTCCTACAAGTGAGAAACATATAGATAGCACAAGTATATCTACTAATGACGGCTACGAGGATCAGCCTTCATACTAGACGTTGTTAGTGAGCCACATCGATAATTAGGCAAACCCATTCAAATTCATCCTAAACTTAAGAAATTTCATCAATCGACAATTATAATTAGTTGTCACCCCCTAATTACAACCTAATGTAAATAATCAATAATCACCTTGATAAAATGACAAAGTCTTCAGGGTTCGACCTAAAACCTAGCAAACAATCAACTCAAAATCATCAACTAGTTGATAATCCAAGTCTAAATCAGGCATTAATCACACAAAAAAACATAAATATAATTGATAATCGATGGCACAAAGTGGAATAAACCAAGTCTCACAATATCATGCTAGAAATGCTTTCCAGTTGCTCCCAAGATGAAATCTAGCCTAGATAATGAAAACGCACAACAAATATACAAGAATTCATGGAAGAATTGCAAAAAATATGAAAATATGAAGAAAAATTAGGGTTTGGCAAGTCGGGATCACATATAACAGGGACGAAGGGGAGCTATTTATAGTCAAATTTGGTCAAGAAAAGTCAAAAGTATAGAAAACTGCACGCACAAAACCGCTCGCGCCTAGATGCCTGGTTCGGGCACCCCATCGGCTTCACTTTTCTTCAACTTGTATGCATTTGCTACGGGTGAACCGCTGATCTGATTTAGGAGTTCTCTTAGTCGATTTTATAGTGGTCGAGAAGAAAAATCCACTGGTACCACTCTCAGTGGCTAGTTCTTCTCGAATCGTTCTCAGATATCGATTCAAATTTCCGCATCATAATTCATCTGCTTATTTGTCTTCCTTCTTTGACTCTTTTATCTTTTACCACATTTTGACTCGTGGCATTCAGTTTCTACCATTCTTACAAATGGATTTCACTAAAATACTCTGAAGTGCTTACAAGAAATCTACAAATTAAGCTCACAAAAAGGAATCTAGATGCTCGTAAGGACCAAAAATTTAGTAGACTCAAAATAGGCTACATAATAATGATTTAGATTCGAAAACCTATCTAAACCCCTTAAGATTTAAAACTATCTAAATCTAGAAATCTTCCAACAAAAGAGATGTTAAATGTTTTGAAAAATACATGCATTTGGTGTCTCATCACTTTGCACAAAATGGATAAACTCCCCACTTTGCGACACAAGCCGAAAAATCGCTTGCAGCTTCACATCGAATAGAAATCCATACAATCTGATGCAAAATTAGGCAGACCTTCTCAATATTATCACGCATGGCGCCACCCTATGACATCGGACACACCATACTGGTGGTCTAATACAATATTAGATAAATTAGCATCAGGTTAAGAAAGGAATACCCTTTCTGTTTAGTTTTGTATATATCATTTTCCATATATGATTCTATCTTGTATACCCCTTGTACTCACTATATATATGAGTACACATAGCCATAATTATTCGTGGGTTTTACATTCTATCATGGTTTCAGACAGGTCTCTCTAAACTTCCTGATTTTCCTCTCTCTTCTCCCGAAATTATCATCAAATTATCATTTCCCAATTTTCGACGGTCATGCCTGATTCGCAGCTCCGGCCGGCTCCCCTGTTTCAGACGACTGTCGGTGCCATCCAGTCTATCCCAATCGTCGTTGTTTCCCTATCTCTTCTACTCTATTTTTCTGGCTATATACTTGTTCCTCGTCTTCTCCGGCTATCCGTAGAAGATTCGACAATCCCCGCCTTCGGCTGCCACCATTCGCCTCCGTCTTCGGTCATCTTCTCGTCTCTACCGCGTCAAAGATCTTTTCAAGTTTTTCAATTTGCACCGTAGCCGATTTCAACCATACGCCATTATCATTCTCGGTCTGCTGCCGTCCAAAGGCATATTCACGCGCCCAACAGGTGCTTCCAGAAGGTGCGTGACCTATACGCGCTTGTGACTCCATTACCACATGATAACACATTCCTGTCATAATTTCCAAGGGTTTAGTTGCAGTTTTCAGCCTAAAAAAACCAAAAAAAAAAAGAAAAAAGTATGAATTCTAATTTTCGTCTCGAGTGTCAATGGTGTTATACCTCGGGTCATATTGCTTCTTCTTATCCCAAATTACAAGATGAATGGTACCAGTTGCAGTGTCAATGGTGTAAGAAATTTGGTCACTTTGCCTCACATGCCCTCATTTGGTTTCTCGGGTTCTTTCTCCTGCCGCTTCACTGCATATTTGCTGGATAGCTGATTCTGGCGCTGCCAACCACATGACTTCTTCTCAGTCCACTCTTGAACGTGTGACTCCTTATTCTGGTAACAATCGTGTCTTTGTTGGTAATGGTTCTGCTCTTGACGTTACCCATGTTGGTCATTCTCGGGTCTCTGATTCATTATCCATTTCTAATTTTTTGGTGGTTCTGCAAATTACTAAAAATTTGTTGTCTATTAACAAGTTGACTCGGGATATGAATGCTGTTATTTGTTTTAATGATTCTTCCTTCACTATTTCGAACAAGTTTAC
>JAULKJ010285921.1:0-21864 GCA_032355405.1 Rubia balearica | reverse complement strand
ATCGCATATTTGAGTAGATATATAAGTAATAATATTATCGTATGTGATATTGTTGGATTCGTCGTAACAAGTAGTTTTCAAAAGTAACTTTTTATTTGCCGTTATTATACGTAGTTAAACATATTAACGTTTAGACAAATTTCTTGATGAGCGTAAAAAAGATTCTATTCAATTTGAACTGGGACGAAGGGAGTATACTTTCTGAATATAATCATTCCAAATGAACTTATTAGATTTCTTATTAGATGTCAAAGAAGGGCATATGTTTCTCAGCTTCTTTAGAGACGAACTAATTTAACGTGCCTGACAAACAGGTTAATATTTTTACGTGTTTCATCGAGCAAGGTGGGGTAACTTGTGTATGGCTCATATTTTCTTTGTGTTTCCATAAATTCCTATTAAAGATACTTTTACCCCAGGAACTTCCCCACTAATACCCCAATAGGGCCTTCTTTGGGTTTAGTTTCATCCCAATTGTCAGCGGGCCAATTAGGGTCTCTTCCAGGTTGCTTGCGAACTATCCTACTATTAAGAATTTGACTACCATGTCATCCATATTGATTTATATTATTAACCTATGTTGTGTCTAAATGATTTATAGCTAGACTGACACTAGTAAAGGCAAGCCTATTAAATGCACCCGTTGAAGGCGGGTTTGGCCAAAAAAACATGAAACCACCTTGGTGAAGAGGTTCTAATATCGGAACCCCTTTCTCGGAGCCGCGGAATCCATTTAGAGGCCGTATTTTCATATTTAAAGGCGGTTATTAAATTACCGTCTTTAATCAGAAACAATTACAGGCAATTTAGGTCTAAACAGCCTTAAATTAGCTTTAATTAAAGGCAGTTGTGACAAACCGCCTTTGAATACTATGTTGCTGAGTTCGTAACAAGGGCCTATTACTGTTCCGAGTTTGTAATATCCTTCCCTCTGCGTTTATGAAGGGAGGAAAGACATTCCTAGTTTGGAAGGTTTGCTGCAGAGAACTTTCCGAACTCAAAACTGATTTGAGTATGGATATACCCTTACCGGAACCCTCTCTATATAAAAAGAAATTTTTGAGGACACATTTATTTTATTTTGCATGAACAAAAATATTTTAGGGGTTTTCCCCATTCATAATCCATTGATAATGAAGTCAAGTTAATACATTGAAGAGCATCACATTCCAATTGATGAAGGTATGTTGTATATTAATGTCTTGTTTGATGTTATCTAGAAATTAGGGGTTTACATCTATAAATTTTCATTTAGGGTTTGTAGTTAAATTAATTAGCGTTAAATTAAGATAAATATTGTGATGATACTAATGGGTTGCATTGTAATTAATTGATTGGGTAGGATAATGGACCTATGTAGGATAATGGATCCAAATGAACTCATTGGTAAAGATCAAAGAAAATCTCCTGATTACATGCAATTTCTTGAAGCATTTCTTACGTTAGCGTTTCAACATGCATCTAAAAATGGTGTTGTTCGAGCCCGATGACCATGTAAATATTTTAGAAACGATGTGTATTTAGGGAAGAAGAAATTACAAGGACATCTTATAATGAGGAGGTTTCAAATTTCCTACACTTGGTGGGTATGATATGGGGGAAATGGAGAAACAGCTGGGACAAATGATTTTAGTAACACAAATGTGGACGGTGATTTAGATGGGAATGCAGAATTTGACGAAAGGGTAGAGGATATTACAAGAGAGTTCAAAGGTAAACCCAAGGTCTTACAAACCTACTTGACGACAAAGAAACGTCATTGTACAATGAACCCAAACATTTGCTACTTAGTCCGACTTTAAAGATAATGAATTTGAAAGCCAAATTTAGGTGGATTGATAAATCAATGGCCAAAACTCTGGAATTGCTTCTGGAATTTCTTCCTGAAGGTAACATGATCCCAGATAGGGGCAAAAAAAAATTCTTTGCCCGATAGGATTGGAATTGAAAAAAATACATGCTTGCTGGAATGATTGTATGGCTTACAGAGGGGCAGAAGATGAAAATCGAGAAACATGCAGGTATGTGGTGAGTCTCGTTACAAAGAAGAAAAAACCATCAAAAGTGAAGTGGTACCTCCCTATTGTTCCCCGATTGCAGAAGTTATTTGTTTGTAAGGAAGATGAGAAGTTGTAACATTGGTACACTGAGAGGGATCGGATGGTGGATGACGTGATCTGGCATACATCGGATGGTAAGCAATGGGAAATTTTGATGCCCTTTACCGCAAATTTGGTAAAGAACCGCTGCATTTAAGATTAGCCCTATATATTGATGGGATGAAAACATTTTGTAATATGAGTAGGACACATAGATCTTGGCTTGTGGGTATGGATTGGCAGCACTTACATTTAGGAAAGAATGTCTAGAAATAGATGTTAACTGGCAATCAATGCTGGGATGACCGAAGAGAAGGCAAAGGCTACCGTACAACAGTTGGATGTGGATGAGATTGAGATGTGTGATCTATTTCTTAAAGGCCGACAAAACAAGAAGGGTGAATACAAGAAGGAAGCCAAAAAGAAGTTAAGGAGCTAGTGGTAAACCCTTCAACTATATTTCATTTCCATCTTTTACAACCCTTTGTGAATTTCTTTTAAATTTCCATTTATGATAATACTTATGATCAATTAAAGAATGATGCATTTGAGGGGAAATTACTTACTATATTCAAGTGGGATATCGTTTGTGCAGCTACAAACAAACCCGACCACCCGGGGCATGTGCGGGGAGTGGGTGCGTTCTTGAACCAACGTGAGGCATTTGGAATTACATGGTACTATGGTCATGAGCAACCATCGTGAGTCCACACATTGTAAAAACTAAGGCTTGACGAATGGGCTAATTAATATCAACCTGGAGAATGGGCCAATTAAGACTAACAAAAATATTCAGTACAAGAGGAATGGTATTTGGTTAAACCTCTGGACTAAAACTACCAACATAATCAACACCATCTTCCTAAGGGAAACCTTTGGCAGCAATACATGCATTGTTCTCTTAATGAAACCATCAGTTTGATGCTTAATCCTGCACACCCATTACGTATAACAACGTTAGCATTAGGAGGAGACGGGGCAAATGTTCACGTCCCATTACGTATAAGGGCATCATACTCAACTTCCATTGTATTTTTCCATTCACTTGAGTCTTGGGAAAATGTTTTTGGTTCAAAATATACAGAATCTGAGGGACGTAAAGGGTGTTTAGTTGGAAGAGGAATTTTTTGTTTTAAATCATTTTTTAGCACAAGTTACCATGGTGTGATGGCCGTCAACAGCAACTCGAAAATAAGAGAGAATGGGATGATTAGTGTGGGAGAAGGAAAAGATGAGCTTGTTGGAAAAAGGGCACCATTCATCCATCGGTGAAGAAGCATCCGAGCTCACCACTGGAGGGGTATCCGAGCTCGCTGCTGGAGGCATCTGGAGCGGCACTGGAAAACGGATGGCAACCAATCTCAGTGATGCGGCAAGGTCAAGCTTCTGTGGGGATGCTATCTAACTTTTTTTAACAATTCTTATGTGACAACATTTAACAGCCCCATTTTGAGACTGGGTATGGAGAGCAGAGCCACGATGCAGAATGCCTTACCACTGAAGACATGATGAGACTAAATGAAATTCACCACTCCAATCAGATTGAAATTGTTAGTTTTATAGTTGAACTGGGTTTCAACCATATTTTGAAAAAGCTGAAAATAATGAAGAATCTAAGATTTTTTAGACAAAAAATAATCCATACAAATTTCTTACAATCTTCAACAATAAAGAGAAAATAACGATTTCCATTAGTTGAAGAAACTGGGGCAGGGCCCCAGACATCATACTAAACCAAATCAAATGGTACCATACTAGCATCATGAACATAAGAAATAGGTAAACGATGGCTTTTGCCAAGTTGACAAGACTCGCAAATACTGTTTAAATTATTCTGAGATGAGTTATTGAAAACGAGAAATAATATGCTTAAGGGAAGACTCATAAGAATGACCTAGACGTTCATGCTAGGATTCAAGGTCAGTTTTGGCACCAAGGAAGACAGAAGAAAACACAGGAGCCAAAGTTGCTGGAGGGTTCAGTTGATAGAGGCTATTTTTAATGGCTGCAGTTAAGAGGGTCTGACCTTTTTTATCCTTAACAATAATGATTGGGAAAGAATAACATATGAGCATTATTATCATAAGTAATTTTAGAGACACTTAAAATATTTTTTCAAATATCAGGAACAAAAAGAATATTATGAAGATAAACAGTTTTATGAGATGATGGAAAAATAGATGAGCCCAAATGAGTATTAAGAAGAGACTTACCATTATCAACTTGTAAGCCTTCATTACTAGAGTAATCTGAGTGAACAAAAAGATTGCCAAAATCAGAGGTGACATGATTGGTTGCGCCAGAGTCAAAATTCCAAGCAGGATAATGAAGAGCCGACAGAGGATTATAAGTAGAAGACTCATAAGCCTGCCATTGGCCGCCAGCCTTCTTGGCACCACGACCACTACCGGACTGTCGAGGAAGATCTGCAGGGAACTTAGTCACGTTCAGACACGGCCAGCAATTAGGAGCCTCGTGAACCTGAAAATAATAAATTTGACACTAAAAGATAGCCTGGAACATGAAAAATCTGGCACAGGAGAGTAAGGCTATGTGGACACATTCACGAAAAAACCCAAAGCTGTCAAATGTTGATCTTTAATAAGAGCTTATTCTTTGAGAAGCATGTCAAAGAGTTGGTGCAATGAAATAAAGCCTGATCAGAGGTTCAGGGGAGTGCGAAACTCCACATAAGGAGCATCAAGACTATGAAGAACACATTCAACAAACTCATCATCAATAACAAAGTGGGAATATTCGGCAAGAGAAACAGATTACAAATGTTTTTTCTCCACAAATTCAAGAATGGATAGAGAACCCTTCATAAAAGTTTAAAGTTGATGCTTTAGATGCATTAAATTGGAGCGATTCTGATCATGAAACATATGCTCAAAGATAGGCCATGCTTCGGAGGTAGTAACTTCACCAATATTATAAGCAAGCAAATAAGAAGAAATTGTTGACTGAATCTATAACAAAACTAAGAGATCCTTCTTCTTCCATGTAACAAAGGCCCGATTTGGACCTGGTGGAGAGGGAAGATTGGATGAATCAGAAGAGTCTTCTAATAACTCAGACGGGGTTGAACCCAGGATAAGAAAAGAATCAAGATCATAGGCGAAAAAAGCATACTTGATGGATTGAGCCATAAAGAGTAATTATTTTGATCTAGACAAAAATTAAGTGTAGGAAGCCTGAAAATGGTGGGTTAGTTTAGATGTAGCGGTGCTAATGACATTATAACTAGAGGAAAACATGTCGTCGAAACCCATGATAAGGGAGGCAGCTGGCAGCGGAAAATAAAGGAGGGCGTCGATGGCTCTAGGTAAGATTTAGGGTTTTGAGGAGAGAATCTAGGTTAGGCTGATACCATGTAAAACTGTATGGAGATTTTTTAAAACTTACTTGTATATATTCAAGATATCAGCATGTATTTATACAAGAGGTTGTTTGGACACTAAGCAAAACTATGGTAATCTAATCATATACAATTTTGATTTTCCATAAATACATTCTTCCTCTTTCCCACATCAATTTCCAGAAAGAGAAAGAAGGGATGCAAAAAGGAACAATAAAAAAAGGACAGATCTGAAAGGAAAAAGCTGATTTTGAAGCTGAAAAGGAGAGGGGAAAAGTACAGAATGAATAGTGCCTCGGACAAGCCCATAAACCTGGTTTAAAAATAAAGCCGGAGTTAAAATTTCCCACCAAAACTAATGTTTGGCTCAACAATTTTCATTTTTGGAGCAAAATTTAACCATTTCGGTACTGTTCAATCATGTTCAAATTTTACAAATTTTGCTATAAATACATCATTTGTTAAAGCCACTATTTCTAACCTTACTAAACCCCAAAAAAATCTCAGAATCACTTTTGGCCAGTTCATCAAGAAATGGCCAGATCTGAACCCTCTTCTTTATCTCTATTTGTTTTTCATCCTTGAGCTGAAGGCTGTTATGGTGTGCGAAAATTTGATAGATGAGCAGCGGAAAGAGTTTACCCATTTCCTTCTCCTAAACATAAAAAATGGGTAAATAAAACACTGTCTGCGTGTTGAGGCAACAGCAAGGTGGGTTGCGTCAATAAAAACCATTAGTATAATATGGGCACGAGTGAGGCAATAGCTCACCACTGGTCAACCAGTGAACGCCCATTCAAGAATACATGGTTGATGTGGACCTAACAAGAATCTTATCGACCTCAATATCTTAATGGCTCTACCATTAAGAGATAGGCGAACCTCTAGGAGCACAACAGTAGGTTTACACGTGGGTAAGAGCACAGATCAAAGAGCAATAGCAACCAAGGAAATTCGCAGCGACACCAACGTTGTTCATCCATGTTTGACACAAGCATGCAAAGAATCAAGGTTGTAATAGTGCCTAAGCAAGATGGAATGCAACATGATGTTCAAGGACATGCACAATGTCATCCAAATTGATGAGAAGTGGTTCTATCTCACAAAGGCAACAACCAAGTTTATTCTAAACTCCAATGAACCAGAACCATACAGAATTTCTCAAAGCCAGCATTACATTCCAAAGTTAATGTTTTTATGTGTTGCATGTAGACCAATATTTGGGGTAGATGGTAATGTCATGTTTGATGGGAAAATAGGATTATTTCCATATATGGAGTACATAGAAGCAAAGTACACAACTGTGAATAGGTCTAAGGGTACCCTGGTTCTAACTCCCATTCAGTCAATAAATACAGAAGTTATTAGGTGTAAACTGATTTATAAACTTATACTAGCATAAAAGAAAAATGGCCACCATGGGCTAGTACATAGATATTCATACAACAAGACAATGCCCCATCCCCATATTTATGCTTATGACTCTGAATTTTTAGCTGCAGCAACTTCAGGTGGATTTCATATCCAATTAGCGTGCCATCTTACCAAATCACCCGAATTGAATATTCTAGACGTAGGGTTTTTTTGCCTCAATTCAGATTCTCCAATACCAAAACCCTAGTATAACCCTGGAAGGTTTACTAAGTGTTGTGAATGATGCATTTGAAACAGAGGATCCTAAAGTAATAGACAAATTTTCCTAAGTCTAAAATGTATCATGGTAGAAATAATGAAGTGCATGGATGGGAATAAATTCAAACTATCACATAAGGGGAAAGATCATATAAGGATGTTGGGAATTCTTCCACACAACATCATTGTCGATTCTGAGCTGATAAGGAACTGTTTACAATATCTGATTTGGATTGGAAGGACCGAGAAGGTTAGGAATCTGATCCTAAGTATGGAACTCGGTCAATGAAGGAAGAATCATCTTAATTTTGTAGGTTAGTGCTTCTAGAATTAGTTTTAGGGTAAACATACAATGGATATTGTGGATGTATGTTTATAGGGAAACCTTGTAAAAGCTGGGACGGCTGAAATCCCTTTTGAATGCAAAGTGCGGAAAGCAACTCAAAATTACCAATACGAACTCTATAGACCAGACAACAACAATATGTGAGTCAAAATCGTAAACCCAACAAAGCAAAAGAGCATATCTCAAATAAAACTCCCAAATAAATTGATCGAAACCCTAGCTAAGAACAAAGATAATGTTCTAAAAACTCAGATCCGAAAAACTTTTTCAAATTTTCGAAAACCGCCCATTCAAAACACAGAAGCTCCAATGGATAAAGACGAAGTTGTGATGAACATGGAAATAAGAATAAAAAACTAAGATTAAACACCATGAACAACATTTATAGAGCCGAGAACATTCGAAAAACACATCGGAAAAAGAGAGCAGCTATTTATCATCAGACGAAAATTACCAGTGATAAACACAACCTGATAGCAGTGAATCTATTTATCATCGGAAGGCTCAGACCGTGGTTCACAGCCATCTATCAGAGCCTTTTCATACATATCATACCAATCATGGCGTACACGGGAAGAGGTAACCTCATTTTCATCCAATGTCTATCTTCCGGAGACGTTTCACGTTTAGGCCATGAACCAGGAAATAAGTAAACCCCAATTTAAAAAAAATGGATCACCATATTTAGCTCTCTCATTACCCTTATAATAGACTGAAGGATGAGGGTGGAAACCTGAATCTGAATCAGAATCTAATTCGGGTTCAATCATGGGTTGTGATTCATTTAGGGGTTTTGGTTCAGCGGGCCTGTGATTCAGTCAGGGGGGATGGCTTTGATTCAGAGTCTGAGAGGGGGGAAGAAATTAATAGGTCTGAAATGTGTGGCAATGGGTGTATCTAACCAGCTATATGAATCGTAATTATAGTGGTCTAGTGGCTCCGAATCAAACTCACTTTTGGGTTCATTCAAGGGAGGGTTGGGGGTAATGTTTCATGCCCAACCGACACCCTATCACGATGATCCATGAGGATTGGTAATTGGGTTAGGGTCTCAAAGACTAGGTGGCTAATGAGGTTAAGGTTCCAGAGACCAGGGTTCAAGGTAGGGATAACTAAACAACAAGAACAAGCTCAGGGTTGGGTTCAAGGCAGGGGTAAGGGAACAGGAACAATGAATCTGTAAACACAAGTAAAGAAAAAAAATTTGAACAACGGATCTGGTAAAGAAATAGGACATGCACATATGTAATGGAGCAAAAAACTTAGTAGAAAGTGTCAAAGAGGAATAACAGGTTGAACACAGGGAAGAAATACGAACTAAACATAGATTACACACCTAAACAGCAAGAACAAGCTCAGACCATGGCTTCAAGGTAGGGGTAAGGGAACATGAGCAACAAACAGGTTAACACAAGTAAAGAACAACAATTTCAACAATAGATTTAGTCAAAAACAGGATATGCACAAGCGTATTAGAGAGAGAAAAAGCAGTAGACATCGTCAAAGATGAAAAACATGTTGCATACAAGGGATAAATATTTACTAAACACGGATTACACACCTTTTTAACAAGATTTCAACTCTAAAAAACCGACATCAACATGACATGAGATTATAATCACAAGAAAAAGGAATAGAATGACAAGAAATTTACATATCTACACCAGGTTTGAACATGCTAGACAAATTTCACACATTAAACATGAAAAATGTCGGCAACAAGTCACTGGTAATAAAACACTGACAGAACAAGTGTGGAAAACAGCTCAAAATGACCAATATGAATTCAATCGGACCAGACAACAACAATATGTGAGTCAAAATCGTGAAACCAACAAACCAAAACAACATATCTCAAATAAAACTCCCAAATAAATCGATTGAAACCCTAACCCGGAACAAAGATAATGTTCTAAAACTCGAATGCGAAAAACTTTTTCAGAATTTTGAAAATCCCCCATTTTAAACACAGAAGCCCTAATAAACAAAGACGAAGCTATGATGAACATGAAAATAAGAATAAAAAACTAAGATTAAACACCATGAGCAACATTTACAGAGCCGAGGACATTCGAAAAGCATAGTGGAAAAAGAGAGCAGCGGCTAGGGTTTGGTGGATTGGGAGAGAATGAAGAGGAGAGTTGAGAGAGTAATAGCGATCAGAGTGGAAATGCAGAGCATTGAGAGCAATAATGGAGCAAGTGGAAGTGTGAAAGATAGAAGCATGTGAGAATGTCAGGCGTCTGGGGTAGATTGAAAATTAATTCAAACGCCACCCTCTCAAATGGCAACACGTGTAAATGGAGAGAAAGTACTCTTAATTAATCAGGCATTAAGGTTGTAAATAAATGGTGGTCCAGGGGCTTTTTTGTCTTTTAACAAATGGTCAAATGGATTGAATTTGGTAAAAAAATGTTATTGTGCAATTTAGGGTAGGACAGTCCAAATTGAAAAATGTGCCATTTAGGGAACATAGAAGATGAGAACTAAATCAGGGATCACAGCTTATCCTAATGGGATGTGGAAGACTCCTTTCTGGCAAATCTTAACATATGTCGTCGACTACGTGGTTTCATTGGCTTTAGCATACTAAGACATTGTTATTCACTTTCAAAAGCATTGGCAAAACATGACAACTTAAGGTTATTTTGTTTCCTATTCTTTAGTGGAACTGGAAGTTTCCACGACTTAAGTGTGCAGCCGATGCGATACCCACCTCCCTCAATATCTATCGTTTACTTTCCTTGGCAATTTTGAGACAACACTTTTAATCCATTGCTAAAATCGAAAGTTCTTTTCTAGAATGGTAAATTCTTTTCTAGAATCGCAAGTTCCTCATTCAATGCACCGGCGCATTCATTAATCTTCTGGGTAAGATTCTGTCACAAAGATCAAGCGTGATTGATATAACATAGTGAAAGTAATTCAAATTGCAAGGAATCTTTTTCCTGGTTATAAAAAATATGTTTGGTTGTTAATTTGTTTAACTACATATAATAAACGTAAATAAAAATTTAATATTTAGAAACTACTTGTTATAACGAATCCAACCATATAACATATGATACTATTATTGTTTATATATCTATTCAAATATGTAGTCAACATTGGACACTAAATAGTGATATAAAGTGAAGTATGCAATTTGAGTTTGGACAGAGGGAGTATGGAGGAATATGGTAGAATGGTCCACATCATCTTTTGTGGATGTAGCTTTCAATTTTGGAAAAAAAATTTCTCCATCAGATTTTGTCAGCCTCCAGGTAAAACAGCAGTAAGAAACAGAAAAAATTTGTATGTGCGGAAGTAGTGTATGTAGAGGTGAAGGGGTAATATTATGACAAGGGTTGTATGAAATGAGGTGAAGCTGAATTTGTAGAGGAAATCAATTTGAAATTCAATTCCACCTCATTTTGTTTAACACTTGTCATAATATGATTATCCCATCACCCCACGTACACTATTTCCTCACATAATTTTTTTTTAAGAAAGAACAACTGAACAACAGGATTAATAAGGGACCTAAAGGTTGATGACATGGTATGGACTTCCAAAATTATAGCAGTAACTCATGGTGGTGTAATCCCTTGATTGTTGCTCCTGCAAAAAAGTCCCATATTGGATCCGGAAATATGCTCGAATGTTTAAATTAGTACTTTTGCAGTAGTGTGAGTCGATATACTTGTTGTCACTTACCTTGTCTCTTTCATCTTTCCTCTACTTATAGGGTTTGTTTCCCTATATTCATGGTAGTTCTTGCCCACGTAGGGTATGTTCGTGAGTAACACCTTGGGGGCTGTAATGGGCCACGATCTCTGGGCTGTGGCTTTCATAATCAATATGTTTTGCAAGTTATCTGTTTGATTAGTACAACGTGGTGATGTCCTTGGTTCACTGCTATAGGCACCTCACTTATTCATCCCACCAAAATACTTACCTTTCATATACCATAAGCCCTAGTCGCGGCGGGATGAGGATTTATGATGTATATGTATGTGGGGGAGTGATGTTTAGGATGTTGTGTCACCGCTGTGACCTAGACTTCGCGGTGCCTCGGCCTAGTGTGGCTCAATGTTGCGAAGACCTTCATGGGTTGCTTTAGTTTCTTAACATACGTTTTTCCTTTTGACTTTTAAATTTTGGATGTGTTGATTAAGCATCTTGATAATTGCGCCACCATAAGGTGTTTTCTATATAAGGGAGTTAACAGCTTGGATATTCTGTTGCGAGAGATATCACTTTGGAATCATGGTGTTGTTCATCTTCCTGCTGTTGGTGGTTATTAAATGTACCTAACTTCTGGCGTCCATGTATATTTGCCTTCTTTTTCGGGTACATTTATTTTTCAGTTTTTTAGATGATATATAAGGATTTAGCTTCCGATTTCAGAGAATGGACCTTTTGAAGATTTTTGTTTCTGGGCCCTCGATGTCTATTTTTCAGAATTGGTTGGGTGCTAGCAGTGATGGTGATGTGTCACATGGCCATTCTAATCATGTAACCATTGAGGATACAACAGGGTGATTAAGAATTTGCCTTGTTCTCGGCAATTGAATGGTAGTGCAAGCGGCAAGCGCAAGTGGGTGCTTAACTAAATCAATAATTCCATTAAGAGAGTGGAGAAGAAGCAACGAGATTTATGATTAAATGATAGGGGATGGTGTTGATGTGCTTGCGTGCTGTGACAATAATGTATTGCATCGCTACACCTTATTATGTTGTCAGGTGGTTATTTGGCTGTATTTTTCTATTTGTAATATTTTGTATAGTGTTGTGCAGGTTGTCGATGATTTATCCACTACAGGGCTTCGCCCGAGGGAACTTGGGCCAGCTATTAGGAGTGTTAGTGACATTAAGATGGAGCTTTAGAGAGTACATGAGCGTATTTGTTAGTCTGAAGTGAAGGTGTTGCGACACCACTGTGAGATTGCTAGCTTGAAAGTCGATTGCTTTAGGAGCCTTGGTTATGCTAAGGCATTGGTTTACAAGTTGTTGAAGACCCAAGGTTTCTGTGATTTGTTGGTGATATTGAGAGTGTTGCATGTGATCTTAGGAGGTATCTCGGGTATAAGCACTTGAGGCATTCTAAACCGGGACATATTCTTAACCTTCCACTTATGTTAGATATAAAAGTGAGGTCTTGGCTGGCGGTTTTTTGAGAATTATTGATTTTATCGTGCAAAGATGGGTGATGTTGAATGTTTGTTTCCTTAGATTGGCTATTGGGAGGGTTTACCCATTCCGCTTGTACTAGAGGAGCTTCGCTATTGCAACGTGGATATTTGGCACCATAACTCACTTTTTTGGATGAGGATGGTCTGGAGAATAAGGGTACATCCTCCTGGCTCCAAGCTTGGGGTAGGTAGAATGCCATGTGACAGAGATGGTGACTTAGTCATAGTTACACGATGTTGTTTAGATGACTTCGAGGAGTTGGCAAAGTTTACGGGATCGTTTTACTTGTCGCCTCAAAGGGAAGAGTGAATGTTTAGGGTTGGGAGATTTATACCAGATACACTATTCTGGTGTTTGGATCTTGTATCTTCCTGGGACAAGATGGAAGGTGCTTATGAAGTATGTATTAATAAGTTGGAGTATGGTTACCATTCCCAAAAGCAGGATGAGCTTGTGATGCTTCTTCAGTAGGAAGGGGAATGGAAAAGAGTGTTAAAGTTCACCATTGACGAGTGTTAGTATAAAGGGACGATATTGGACAAAACATTAGCCCACGTGGATATAACACATGAGAAGCTAGATATTATGAAGATTGAGTTGTTGTCTTCTCAGAATTCTGCTCTCCATTATCACTCTTAGGTAGCATTCAACGTGCATTTTTAATAGGCCAATAAGCAACTTGTTGATGAGAATAAGAGGTTGAATACAATCACTTTGATATTAGTCATGTTGTTGATGTCTCCTCTTCATCCTTATGTATGTAAGATATGCAGAGGGAATCAGATGTGGATAATTCGGTCGTGGTTCCGACTTTCATTGACATACATCTGGGTGTACAAGTATATATTTAAAAAATTTAAGATGATAATGCTACTTTGTGCTAGTCAATGGATCGGTATCAAAAAACTGTAGGACTTATTAGTTTTCTGTTGGACTGATTAGTTTTCAGCTTGATCATGAGGAGTACGGGTCGATTGAGAATTGGAAGGCATATTATTAGCAAAAAATAGCTAGGATGAGAAATTTTGGCTAGAAAATCCATCCCTCTTATATGCATATGGGAAGTTTGCTTTCTAACAACTTAGAAGTTGAAGAATAGGTTAGTGATTGTAGGAATAGAAAAAATGTAACTAAGGTTCCTCGATTTTTGGGTGGTTTTCCAGGATATGTGCCTTCATCCTTTGTATATTGTTACATTTGTCATGATATTGGGTTGTGGTGGCTCCCTGATACTTTTTAGTGGTGCATGTATCCCATATGTGCTTGGAGCGGACTGGCCTTGCATGCTTGTGATGTCGTGGGTAATGTCCCTGTATAAGTAAGTAGGTGGAGCGTGGCCCTTATTTGAAAAAAAATAGTAGGCGATTTACCTGTTTAAGTTGTGGGGTAGGACGTACACCCTTATTTTGAGAAATCGCAGGTGATTTTGATGCTTAAATTGCCGGGTGGGGCGTTTGCCCTTTTTTTGTGAAACCACGAGTGATTTTCTTGCTTATTTCGTGGGGTGGGGAGTTTGCCCTTATTTAGTGAATCCATAGGTGATTTTCCTGTTTAAGCTGCGAGGTGGAGCGTTTACCCTTATTTTGCGAAGCCACAAGTAATTTTCCCGATTAAGTCACTGGGTGGGGCGTTTACCCTTATTTTTTGGAGTTGTAGCTGATTTTCCTGCTTCAACCGAGGGGTGGGGATTTTCCTTGATTTTTTTACACTATGCATTGTCTTCAAAAAGTCATTTTCATGTATGTATGTATAAGCATGATCATTTTGTGCTTTGAGCTTTTAGACTCCTTGCTCTGCAATGATATCGAGACCTATGTACAATACGTAAATATAGCAACCCTAAGTTTGCATGTGGTATTTCCTAAGGTTGGTTATGTGACACGTATTTGGAATAGGTGGCTGGCCTATACGAGCCAGGGATTAACTGTTACATTTATATGCCTCCGTGATTTTGTATGGCCCTTCCCACGATGGGCATAGCTTATCAGTATTTTCAGCCAGGCTGGCTTCATCCTTTCTAAGGACTGTGTCTCATACCTTGAAATTGGTTGTGCGAACGTTTTCATTGTACAACTTTTTGATCTTTTACTTTTACCTGGTTTCTATGACAGGTGAAATTTTTTGTCAAAGTTTTCCTGAATTTTCTTCATTATTGTAGCCAGGGGAGGACCTAGTGTATGTCATGGGGTTGTGGCTGATGATTCTTGAGCTTGGAATCCCTACTTTTGCGGGGATGAACACATTGTTTTCATATTTTAAACTAAAGGATGTTTCTGAAGTAGGTGTCCTTGGAGTGGTTTGGTATGCCTAGTAGAACATTAATAGTTCTTTGACCCATCCTATATGCTTCCCTTCCAGTCAATTTTGGTTCCCCTAGACCATGGTCCTGTTTGTGACCTCGACTTGGCCGCTGGCTTGAGGATTCACTACTGAGGTGAATTTTTTACTATACCCAAGTCATGACACCACTTATTGCAATATCCACTTGTGAATTGTCAATTGGGAAAGGGCTTACAATGACAATTATCCATTTATCAAATGGCCGAGCACAATAGACTCCCATCATCTCAAATTGGATTTTTCTTTGGACCGTGGAATTGCGTTTGCATCTACTGCATTTCTAGACAAAGGCATGCACATCTTCAAACATTATCGGCCAATAGTACCCTAATCGTAGTATTTTCTTGGCTGAGTTCTAGTTTCTTGGTGTGATCCATACCATCCTTTGGGTATGTCTCTAAATATGAATGTTAACTCACAGAGTCCTATGCATCTGATCTAGGGAGTGAGGTATCCCTTTTTGTACAAGATGATATTGAAATAGCTGTATGAAGGTGCCTTAAACTAAAAAAATGTCTTCCTCTTTTTCCACCAGTAAGGCACCATATTCGAGTACTGTATCAAGGGTCCCATCATTCTTTGTTCATCTTCTTATAATTGCGACGTGGTTGTAGATGTTGTGCTTTAGGTTGGTATTAATTATACTCGAAATTCCTTCCCTTTCTGAAGGGATGTGCATCCTGAGGTGGCCAACTTGCTTAATGCATCTGCTTTAGTGTTCTCGAAGCGGCGGATGTGTGTAATTTTGAAGTAATCAAACTGGAGGATGAACTGTGTCGTCCAGTTTAGGTACATAACAATGTAGTCTCTAATCACCTGCTGGACAATTACTTAGAAGTCATTGTGTACGTGAAGACTCTGTATGCTCATTCTAGTACCAATTTGAGGCAATTGTTGAGGGCTTTGTATTCAATTTTTTTGTTCGTAAGCGAGATTTGGAAACAGAGTGCATACTTGTGCTCATCTCATTATGGGATGATTAACTATAGTCCAGCTCTGTGTTCTTCTTTCGATAATGCTCTGCCAACTAATAGTGTTCATGCGCTCTGGTCAACTTTCTCTTTTCCTTTAGGATCTTTCCCTTTGTCGCTTGTTGGTAGTTCCAAGTCTAGTTCTTCCATCATATCCACTGGGAAATTATCTACGACTTGGCCCTTCAGTGTTGTTCTGGGGCTGAATGTGAATTCATGCTCTTTTACCTGAATGGCCCATTTCGTTAGGTGGCCGGTCGCTTATGGATTGAGGAGGATTTGTTTGACTAGATGGTCCATGTACACCACAATCATATGAGATTGAAAATGAGGGGGAAGTCTCCTGGCCGAGTGGATAAGTATAAGGATGAACTTCTTTATAACCGAGTAGTTCTTCTCAGCTCCCTATAGGCTTCGGCTAACGTAGTACACAATCACTTAGCATCCAAGTTCCTGTCACACTAGGACCGAGCTAATAGCATGTGTTAAGAGCACTAAGGTAGAGTATTTCTCATTGAGAGGAGCATATAGTAGCGGAAAATGTTCTGTATCTTTTTTGTGTTCGTCGTATGTTTTCTATCATTCTGTTGTCCATGAGAACTTTGATGCTTTCCGTAGGACATCAAAGAATGGCATGTATTTTTCTGCCACTTTAGAGATGAAGCAACATGGTGCAGCTAAGGAGCCAGTGAGAATTTGAACTTCTTTGACTGGCCAGGGTGGTAGTAGAGTCTGTATTTCTTGTATTTTGTGTGCGATAGCTTCGATGCCTCTTGACGATACTTTGAATCCCAGGAACTTGCTTGCTTCGACTCTGATGGTGCATTTTTAAGGATTAAGCTTCATTTTGATTGAGTGAAGTGTGATCAATGTTTCCTCCAAGTATTTTGGGAATACCTCGAGGGTTCTACTTTTGATGACCATGTTGTCTACGTATATTTCACGGTTGCGGCCGACCAAGTAAGAGAATGCTTTGTGTTTGTTCACTGATAGTTTGCTTCTTTGTTCTTCAGTCCAAAGGGTATTTTATTATAACATAATGCTCTAAAGCTGGTTATGAATGCCGTATTTTCCACTTCCTCTGGGTTTATTCTGATTTGGTGGTATCCTTTGTAGGAATCAAAGAATGGTCATATCCTGAGATAGCTTAAACCATTTTGGGTAACATATGTTGAGATTTGTGTAGTCGATGAACATTATCCATCCAACGTCTACTTTCTGCACCATAATAGGGTAAGTTAGCCTGGGTATGACCATAACAGGGTATGATTTCTCTAAGTATACGTGCTTGTACTAGTATTTTAACCTCCACTTGTATGACCTTTTGTATATCCTGTGCAAAGATTCTCTGCTTCCGCCGGGCCGTCTTGACTGATGAGTCTATATTGAGATTCTGTTCTGATGGAGGGCTAAATGCCTTCCATGTCTTGTACTGTTAAGGAGAATGAGATTATGTATTTTCTAAGTGTTGATATCACCTTTTCCTTCACCGTATCTGGAAGCTTCTTCCCTATATTGACTTCTTTGGAGTTGTCATATTCATATAGTTGAACTAACTTTGTCTTTTCCAGGGTCAGCTTCTTAGTGGAGAATATCACTGGTTCTCTTTGGTTAATTGAGTGCACATTCAATCGTGGTTTTCCTAGCGTGGTGGGCTTTATCTCAATAACCATACACTGTTGTGTAAACTGATGGTTTCCTCTGATTATTGCAATGCCCATTGGTGTGGGAAATTTCATAACAAGATGGTAAGGAGACCAGATGGTTGTGGCGATGTTCATATGTGGTCTTCATATCATCGCGTTGAATGGTCTTGGGGCATCTATTACCGTACATTCATAAGAGAATATACACTCATTGTCGTTCTGACTTATGGTAATAGGGGGCCCTATGCTGCCAAGTGGGCATTTGGCTTATCCTATGAATGACGTTGCCTTTTTCGAAATCCGCACTCTCAAATTCATTCTTGTTGAAATAGTTAACGAATAGTATTTCCACTGCACTTCCTGATGAGACGTCAAATGCATGTATATAATAATGCATTTAACATTTCTTTTGTTATCATTTTGCTGGTGGGTTTAATCCCTAGGGGCTTAGAAGACCATTTTCGGTTTTCATATCTAACACCTTAATGTTTTAAACCTATTTTGGGTCTAATGGATTTTTCTCCTTATGAGCAACTATATTCTATTTTGAGAGCTTATTTTTTCATTATTTTCGTAAGCACTTCGTAGTAGTTAATTGATGAAACTCAATCACATGATTGGTATAAAATTGAAGGCCACGAGTCAAAATGTGGTAGAAGATAGAGGGGTGGTAGAAGGAAGACAAAGAAGCTGATGAATTGTGTTCTGGGAGTTCAAGTTGAATTCCAGGAATGATGGAAGTGATATCAGCCTCCAAAGGTGGAACCCTTGAATTTTTCTTCTCGAGTAATATAAAATCGACAACAAAAACTTCCAATTCGGATCAACAGTTCACCTGTAGCGGTGTATACAAGTTGAAGAAAAAAACAAGTTTTGTAAGTGTTGAAAAAGCGGCAAGGGCCATGTAAATTGGAATGCCCCAAGCCAATTCCCCATGCCAATACAGCGTATCAGCCAAGTTGGGGTCCAAGTTGAGTCAGGCAAACTTGCAGGGCTCGTTCATAAAGAACAGGTAGAGATTAAAGTCCAACCGATGGGACGTGCAATTCGGCACATCCAGTGCACTCGGATGACTAAGATGAAAACCTTATATGACAGGCCGTGTAATTTGGAACGATCTGTATGCTCATTTCGTGTTTTGAAGTGTACCCAGATAATGACCTGTGCACGGTTGCACAACCGTGCTAGCTGACACGTGCAATATGGCACGGGTCATGCCAATGTGTCACTAGGGTTTCCAAACTTGGGCTTTAGAGCTCCATTTATCTTCTTTTATAAAAGTAGACTTTAGTCTTTTGGGATTTAAAAAAGTTGACATAATTTAGATTTTTAGAGAGTGGTAGGTTGGAAGGAAGAGAAGAAGTTTTTCTCTCTAGTTTCTTCTTCTTTTCTTTCATTTAATTCTTAGATCCATGACATTTATTTTAATACGAATAATAATTTCATTAAATAAAGCAATCAACCGAGCCAATACAAACTGTAGTCATCACTCTCAACCATTACTATGAACTCAATTAATGTTTAAGAGTTCTTCTCAATTTGAAGATAATTGAACTCTAAATAAAGAATAACTTGTTCCTTTTAGCCTTTTTTTTCTAAACCATTAAAAAACATCCCTAAGGAGTTAAGACCTGAGATTTTATAAGATTTCATTAAAGACAATATCACAAGCAAATTTGCACAAACAACTAATGGAAACTAGAAATCAGAATACTATGTTGTGACGACAACTTGGATTCTAATTAGTCCAAGCCAGTTGCAGCTCCTCTTTGATTCTTGTTACAAATTCATCCACCTTGCTTTCTTGATTCCTAAAAATTCTCTTGTTTTTTCCTCCCACAAGTGATACAACACAGAAACCACATCCCGATTCTTCTCTCTTTTCCCCCATTGTTACCAAATTCTTAAACTTTCCTTGATCTCGCTCAGCCCCTAGAACTGTAAAATTCCCAAGCCTGCAAATACCTTCCCGCTATAAACACATTTTGTGAAAAAAAAGCTCAGCTGTGTCATGCTCAATCCTACACAGAATACACAACTACTGTTTCTTGATTATCCCGAAACATTGGAATCTATCAACTGTAGCAAGCTTCCTCTTCAACAACATCCAGATATAATAACCGTGCTTTGGAATCAGTCTAGACTCCATATTATCCTTGCATCTGGATCATTATCCTTCCTCCCTTCAAGATCTTATAAGCCTTAGTTGTGTATAATTATCTGTTCTTATTCACACATTGCTCCAATTTTTCTGCCATCTTTTCCTTTATTTTGGTTAAGCCATTTCAACATAAAACTATGGCTTAAATGAGCAATATGGTTCTCAAAGGGTTTTGACTTCAAATAATATACTTGGATCCATTTAATCCAAATTACATCTTCCTTTTGCTATATTTCCCATACTAGATTACAAAGAGCAGCTTGATTCCATACGTCTAAATCCCTGATACCCAATTATCCATCTGGTTTATTTCAACTCATAGATTTCCAAGAAAAAGCATAGAAGTATCTACCTTCTCTATTCTTGTTCCATAAGAAACACTGCAGATTTTAACAATTTCTTCCAGCATACTCTCAGGTAATTTGAAGATTCTAGTCCAATAACCCACTATGATCAGCAATACAATATCTATTAATTGTGCTCTACCAGCATAAGATAGGGTTATGTAATTCCAAATACTCAATTTCATATTAAGCTTCGCAATTATCTTCTCACATCACTTCTTATCCCATCCGATATTTGACACAGGCAACCCTATATACTTCAGTGGTAGCTCCCCCCCCCCCTTTTATTCAATATATAAGCCAGAATGTCCTTCTCCATTTCATCAATTGTAGAAAAATAAACAATGGACTTTAGTTCATTGATTACCAAACCCGAGACCTGGTGGGATTCCTTCAGTACTTCATTAACTCATGTCACTGAATTAGGAATTTCATCACAGAATATTAGTAAATCATCAGAAAAATATTAGACTGCGCAGTCCAATCCTTCTACTCCTCTGATGATACCCTATTTTTTTGTCTTTAAATCTTCTTCCTAACTTTCTAGTTAGGAATTCCATACATACCACAAATAATAGGGGAGAAAGAGGATCCCAAGGTTTAACACAATTAATACCTTTAAAACTCACTGATTGTGCACCATTAAGGATAGATAGAAATTGGCAGATCTAATATACACTTTTCCAACCTGCTAATGAACAATCAAGGAAAATTTAACAGTTTCAATCATTCAAACAATAAATCCCAATTAATAGTATCGAACAATTTTTTTATATCTACTTTAATTACCCAACCATTATTCATACCTTCTTGTTTACTTTAATTACCTTACTAACTCTTGTGCCAAAAATATTTTGTGAGTAATCTTCCTCTTTTTTACAAATGCGCCATAATTTTGATTAATTATAAATAGCAAAATTGAACTCAATCTCATACATAAGATTTTTGCAATCACCTTATAAAGGGTTGAACAAAAGGTAATAGGCCTAAGATCATTGACAATTTGGGGTTGTTTTATCTTTGGTACTGCCTTGCTTAGGTTTTCAGGAATATCCTCCCCTCTGAAATTTTTTGTATGGATTGCGTCAAATTCCCTATTACACTCCAAACTTTCTTATAGAAATAGCTTCCATAACCATCAAATCCATTACCCTTTTTTGAAATAATTCCATTTAGGGCTTCATTTATCTCATTCTTAGTTATTTCCTTAATTAACTTCATCTGCTATTTAAAGTTCACGGAATTTCCATCACTGGTCTCAATCTCCTTAAGACTCCTTAAAGCTTGTGTTCCAGCCCCAACTGTTTCTTCAATATTTTAACCTAGTGCACCACCTATTCTTTCCCCTTAAGTTCTATATTGCAATCAGAAAACATTGAAATTCATTGATTTTTTTTTCTCTCTTCACTATGGGAGATACACTTCTACTGTGTGAAACCTATTTCTGATATCATTGTCTTCTGGGTTTATTTCCATGGGAAGATCATGTGGTAAACTAAGGCAATCACAGAGATTGTTACTAAAAGAGAGGAAAGGAAAGCATAAAAAACACAAGATAGAGGATGAAATTAGACTTGAAGCTGCGAAGTTGGTGAAAGATCTGCAGACAGTGGAAAATCTGGTAGTGACAGAATATGAAGGGATGATGGTTCAGGAAGCCACACCAATTGAGTAAGCATCTGTTGCGACATAGAAATGCTGAAATGGGAGTACAATTGGAGGAATTCACTGCAGTGAACAAAATATTTGGAGGAGCGATCAATTGGAGGTAGAGGAAGCTAAACCTTAGACT
>JAULKJ010285913.1:0-12730 GCA_032355405.1 Rubia balearica | reverse complement strand
ATGATCAATAGAAATGTTAGTGTCAAATTCTATTTCCGCCCATTGAATTCCATGGTTAATGTTCCACTATGCACATCAATTATTGTCCTCGAGGTCATTAAAAATGGTCTGCCTAACAAAATAGATGTAGCATGATTGTCACTCTCCATATCAAGGACATAAAAATTGGCGGGGAATGTCAAAGAGTCCACTTTCACCAACACATCTTTAACAATACCTTTTGGGTATGTGTTAGAGTGGTCAGCTAGTTGGTTAACAACCCGGTTTTGTGCAAAGTGCCTAGATCTAGACTCTCATATAAAGAGTATGGAGTCACATTAATTGAAGAACCTAAATCTAGCATGTCATTGTTAACACTTTTTCCTCTTATCACACAAGAGATTGTAAACATTCCCGGATCATCAAATTTAGGAGGTAACTCATCATAAAAAACAGCGGAGACATACTCTCCTTTTCTACTCTTCTTTTTACTCTTCATTTTTTGTTTCATATTGATGGTACACAACTCCTTGAGAAATTTAGCTTCCATAGGAATTTGATTTATATCATTCAAGAGTAGAATGTTGATGCGCATCTACGAAAGACTTCGTAGATGTCTTTATTGTCCCCCTTGGTCCTCATATCCTTCAAGGCCTCCCGAAATTGTGGTTCCAACTTATAGATTGGGATCTCCGTCACTTTGGATTTCTTACGAGGAGGGGATGAGGTTTTGGGATTTGATCCGAGGCTAAGCACGAAGGCCTCCACCTCGATTTCTTCCCCCTCATTCATCTTCTCATGGGCCAACTCCCTGGCCCTGTTCTCAACATCTTCTTCCTTTTCCAAACACCCGCTCAACAACAACCTTGCCTTGGGGTATTCTAACTTTCTTTCCACTCCTCGATGAGATGACACTCACATTTTGATGAGAATTTATCTCCGGTTAGGAGGGAAGTTTTTCTGAATCTCTTGCCTCTACCCGACTCAAGATTTGAGCCATTTGGCTCATTTGAGTCTCTAGGTTTTTTATGCTAGAGTTGGTTTTCTCTTGGTGTTTCTCGGACTTATTTGTACATATGGTCAATTTCCCAATGGCTTGCGTGATTTTCTCCTTTGACATCCCAGAACCTTCACCTTGATTGTGGGGCTTATCACTAAGCCTTTGGTATTGAGGTTGTGGTGGCCGATATTGTTGTTGAGGAGGGCGGTAAGGTTAAAATTTTTGGCCACCTTGTGCATTCTCATATCTAAGGTTTGGGTGGATTTGGTTGACCGAATTGTAAGGTCAGTTTTGGTAGCCTCCACCTCATTGATAACCTTGATATCCTTGGTACCATTGATTTTGGTACCCTTGGCCACCTTGATACCCCATAGTACTCACCTCCTCCACATAATCATCTTGTAAAGTACGACATGCATCCATACGATGCAGAGAAGAGCAAATCTCACTAGATTTCACATGAGGTTTTGCTTCGAATTGTGTCATTAACGCCTTGACTATAGGGGTGATATTCAACACTTGATCTTCGAGTTTTCCATGGTTGGAAGAAGCACTTTAATTGTTGGAATTTTTCCTTCTAATCGGCTCTCAAGCTAAAATTTCTCGACTCTTCAGCTCGCTCCTCGTAGAGCTTCATAGCTTCCCTAGAGGACTTGTTCCCAAGAGAACCATGACAAGCCCCCCAGTAGCCTTTGATCTTGATCAAGAAGATCATTATAGAAGTAGTAGACCAAATCGCCGTCTGAATAGCCATGATACGGAAAACTAGCAAGAATCTTCTTGAACCTCTCCCAAAAGTCATAGAAGGACTCCTCGTGCCATTGGATGATGTTACTTATATCCTTCTTCAAGATGGCAGATTTTGAAGCCCGAAAGTATTTTGAGAGAAACTTCCGCTTCAATTCAATCCATGAGGTTATGCTCCTGGGTGGGAGATAATGGAGCCAATCCCTTGTGGTGTCTCGCAATGAGGACGAAAAAGCCTTCAACATGCACAACTCCTCATTCACCCCTTCAGGAAGCATCCCACTACAAATCATGTAAAAATCAATGAGGTGTTTGTTGGGATCTTCCCCTTGCCTACCAAGAAAGAACGGTAGCAAGTGTATCAATCTGGACTTTAATTCGAAGTGCCCATTAGCTCCAACCGCTGGATAGGTGATGCACATCGATTGGTGCTCTAGATTGGGAGCCATGACCTCCCTAAACTGAATTTGTCTCAACAGGATGTTCCTCCCATTGTGAGGGTTTTGAGTTCCTCCTCCCGGAACTTCCTCTTCATGGTCTTCGTGATGATCCATATATATTGAGGGTTCCGCAAAATGGTCACTAGGAGGGTTGTAATTCTCTAGAAAGCCTCCTAAACCTTTTTGATTTTAATTCCTACTTGGGTTCGTAGTGTAGGGGTTCTGGCGAAGAGGATCGAGTATGAACCATACACCAAGAACTCGAACAATACGTATCTAAGCCAAACAAATATCAAATTTAAAAAATTAAACTAACAAATATTCACAACTAGCACATATTCATACATAATATACTCAAACACTAAAAAAATACACACCTCTTCCCCGACACCGCTGCCAAAATTTGGGAGGTCATTGCCATACCTCTCAAAATTACTATTTTAAGCCCTAAATGCTTCCTAAATACACTTAAGTAGATAATGACAAATCGGGGTCGTCGACAAAGAAGAGGGATTTTCCTAAGGGTTTTCACATATAGCGGTGAATACTACCATAGATATAAAGATATGCATATATATATATACATATATATAAATGCTTATAAAAAGGGGGGTTTTGGGTTGGTTTTTCTAAGCTACCAATTTAAAGACAAGCTAACTAGCAAGAAAAGTGAATCTACTAAATATGCAACAACTAATAAGAAGAGTTTAAACACAAAATATGGTACCTTGTGCGCAATTATTTTCTACTTCCGAACCTCTTATCTATCATTGAGCACATAACCTATTCAATACTTTTACTACTTGTTGTAAAGATAAATATTCTATCATTCTTTGATAGTAGTTTACATGAGTGAATTCGACATCTCTCGCTAAACCTCACTAATGACTTCTTTAGTCGATCAATGCCTAAAGGTATCCCATTAGTGGCATTAAACACAAAGAATCAACAAGTTTGTTAACACTTATAAACACTACACCGTGCCTAAGCATTGAACCAATTCATGCATTTACACAAGATTAGCCAAGAACGTTCAACGTTCATAAACTTCTCATATTTGCTATCCAAAAAAAACATGATAAAGAAATCAAAATTATCGCATTAATCTAGCATTCATCAAATCATCAACTAAATTAGAAGCTCTAAATCATGCCTTTGGATTTCATATCAAACGAAAGGAGAATTAGCTATTTTCTCCAAACCCGAACAAGTAATCATACAAGCAATTCATATACTCAAACTTCCAATACCATTAATGTATTCAACAACCAAATTCAAGGACAATAAATACACAATAGTAAAGCATTAAATAGCTTCATACAAAGTTCTCAAGACATGGGCTTGGAAGCCTTAATCAATTACTCCCAAAACTAAGTTTACCTACTAGAATCATTACCAAATAAAAATAGTAATTCAAACATGAATCAAGATGAAAATGAAAGAAAAACTAGGGTTTATGGCTAAAATTGCGAGAGAGAAAAGTTCTCGAAAGGGGAGGAGATAAAAGAGTATTTATAGTACAAAAAGTCCAAAATGCAAATCTGGGCAGAGTACCGTCGTGACTAGCGACACATGCATCGTGAGTCATGACTAACAGAGTAAACTGCCCCCACATGTTGTCTTCTTTTTGGTCTTGGTGTTGTTGTCTCCTCCTCCCTTCTTCAGGTTTTCAAGGTATTCACTGTCTTCAAAATGTAGTCTTCGTGGTCTTCAAATCTTCCAACGGTTACCTCATCTCACAAAATTCGTATTACAAGTGATAAGAGTGCTAAAGTCGCTCTTAACTCTAGTAATAGAATTTCAAGGTAAAATGGAGCATCCAAAGCACAAAAGCATAACAAAATGAGTATAAAGGATCACAAAATTATCGTATAATATGGACGTATCAGTATATGAAAATCATGTTATGTACGAACGTATTGCATAACAAGAACTAGGCTGAGCAAGCTCTAACAAGACTAATCGATGTGAATGGAGTAACTTTCCTAAACTGTCCAAATCTATCAAAATATATAAATCACGTTTATATTCTCTGATCAGATACGTCAAAAGTTTGTTTTTTAAAGGATATTTGGTCAAATTTCATATGAACCGACTTTGGAGTCCAAATCAGAAGCCGGTATATGACCTAAATATCACACCCAATCAACACAGGAACTAGCTTAGTGAAGCCTACAAAGTGTTCTCACTTTTAGCAAACACATGCCCAGAAGTATGCACCATATTGCCAACACTACTTTTGTGGATAAACATTCGACCACTATCATGAATATAAGCCACATGACTGCCACTCTTATCATGATCAAGACATCGTGACCTACGTTATCTACATAGAGAAAAGTCGTGCAGCCACCACGATGACCACGACTAGCACGATCTTAACATCAGACGTCACTAAGAAAATGTTGGACAAAGAGGCTTATTAATAAATGACAACTTAAGATATCCAGGTATGAAACAACAAGCAATTAGACAAATTATACCCTATAAAAGAAGGTACTAACTTAGGCATTGAAGCCTTTACCCTGGATCCAATCTGGGACTTTGACTGAAGGACTTAGATGTTACCAACTTATCATGTGTAACAATTGAAACTATAAAACACATTTGCGTTTCCCAATCAGCCGCTAAACTCATAACCTGTCAACCTGAACCACCGCCTAAGATCGAAGAAGTCCATGAAAGTACGGACGAACTAGAAGTGGAATGCCTTCACACTGACAAAGAGAAGCAATATTTAGCGAATTAGATGTGGACCTAGACGCATCGCCACACAATGATCCCCTAGTAATTACGATAAGGATAAGAAATTCCAAAGTGCACATAGTATTTGTAGATGACGATAGTGCAGTTGAGATACTATTCACTGATATTTTTTTGACAAACTCGAATTTAAATGATCAAATTAGAAAAAGACAACATCATCTAGAGTAGGATTCACAGGTGATGCAGGGAATCCTAGCTGAGTAGTGATAGTTTCCAGAATCAGCTGCAGCAAGTCCACTCCTCCAAGTACCTATAAAAGCCTCGGAAGCAATCCCCATGGAGGAAGCTCCAATGCACCAGTCAGTGTTGTTCTTTCTTATGATTTTTATTTAAAGTAAAAAGTTACCACCTTGTGCGGTATTTTTTGTTCTTTATTTATGGATCCTTGATTGTGTGATTGTTTCCCCCATGATGTGCTTCCATTTCTTGGGTCATGGCCTAGTAGAGGGCATTGTGATGGTTAGTGTTTTTTTATTATTCTTGGGATTGGTTACTTTGGGGAAATTTAGTGTGATTGGAAATTGTGAGTTAAGTGAGATGGTCTGAATACGGTGAATAGGGCACTTTACTATTTAGTTTTGACTGGCCGGGGCTGAGTATGCCATATATATCATAAGCCCCTTAGCCATAAAGTCGTGATAAGCGGAGTGAGTGGAGGATATTTTTTCAAAGTGACTGATGTGGTTTTTGGAATGAAGTAAGTGTAGAGTGAGGGGAAAATTTTACATTGGTTGAGTTTGGTAAAACAACATGGTGGGCGCAAAGCTAAGAATGCCTTTGGGGGTCTAACAATGTCTTTCTAAGGATGGTGTTTTTAAAATGAAGTGAAAAGTAATTTTATGGCAAGCTATTAGGATTCCCTTAATTTAGGGAAATAGTTAGTAGTGTCCTAAAAAGAGGGAGATTTGAAGTATAAATGAAAGGCAATTAGAGTAATCATTACTTAGCGTATATTCCAAAATTGATGATTAGCGTCTCCAATTCTTAACTGACACAAGTTATTGATTACTTAGAGAAGGTGGGTTTATAAAAAAGTAACTTTATTAGTCTGGAGTCCTTGGTTTTTTTATAATAAGCGAGTGTGCATTGGGGGAACTTGCCTTGTATCTTTTTCCACATTAGGATTATAAGAATTCAATTGTCTTTTCGCGGAAGCTATATTGCAGAAGGCAAATTATGCATCCCAACTTATATATATATATATATATATATATATTAAAAACATGGTAGTTGTGCTTCCTGATTCGTCATCCTTCACTACCACAATGTTATTGGCAGTGAGGCGGGTAGTAGTGACGTTCAGGTTGTTGATGAGGCAACCCCCAAGGAATATAACATGGGAGAAGAATGGGGGTAGTCAGGAGGTACTGACGGTGAGATAATTATACAGAATGACTTGACTGCTTTGAAGGAGCAACATTCAATTTTAAATGGGTGTGAGATTAGGATACCCGAAGCTGGTGAGAGAGTATTACACCCTCCTTCTGGGTATTTTGGTGTGTATGAGCATCATGTGTTGTTTGGGTTGACTGTACCTATCCCAGATTATGTTCTGGGAATTTTTAAGACTTATGGTGTCGCTCTTGCCCAACTTCATCCTCAACGTGTGGTCATGTTTGTTGGTATTAGGAAAGTGTGCAGTAGGGTTGAAAATTTTTTTAAGGTGGATTTTTTCTTTGTTTTATTAACTTCCAAGTAATTGTGAGGTTTGTAAGGATATGTACATGTTTATCAGGTGTGGTGGTAGCACACCGATGCCTTTATGGAACGAGGTGGGCATGTACATAGGTAAGTGAAGTGGATAAAAGATCTTATTTATATAGGAAGCATTGTACGGGAAAAAATGGTGAGTTTGCATGTGTTAAGTCTAGCGCATGGATACTTTTTGGTAACTTATTCTATATTTTTATCTGTTGTCAGGAGGATTTTCTTTGGGAGGAAAGTCCAACCAATGGTTTTCAATTGCTAGAAAAAAACTCATAGTTTAGGGTCATCTAGGAGACTATTACACGCTGGCTATATTAAAAATATTTTCGGAGGTGAAAAAATGCAGTCGAGATGGATTAGTTTGATGCAACTAAAGAATTCAGAAATCGGTCCCCTGAAGATCAGTAATTGTCAACTACGGTTGCTAAAAAATGTGAGGGGAATTTTGTTTTTGAATAAAATGTTTGTCAATCGTCATCTTATCGCTCCATTTTGTGATTATACCATCTTTCCTAGTTGCATCCCGTTTGTAATTATGTAATAGTGTAGGTGTTTTGGAGACAATTATATAATTCCATTTTGTTCTGATTATATTGTTGATTACACTATCAAATTTGGATGCAAAAACGGTGAAATATTTGTGGGTGCAATATTTCCAGTGAGGGTTTCAATATCGAAAGTATAATGTTCTATCTCGTTTGGTAATGTCGGATGAATATTCCGATTTCATAACTTAGGTTGCCTTATATATTACAAAAATAAATTTATATACTTACGTTGTCCGCCCCTCTCTCAAAACAAGAATTGGCCTCAAAAGTGGCCGAGACTTTATGTAAAATCCTAACCCATATGATTTAAGCCATCGAAACCATAAATTAATGAAAAGTGGCTGACAATATTCTATATAATTGAGAAAATATGTCCCCACAAATCATGATACTAGGTCGGGATTAGTTATCGGAAATATAACAGGTTATTTTTTTTGAGTAATTAATTATACATTACATAGACACCAAACACATCTCCGATATCTGAACCAGTAACGTACTTTGAATTGATGTGCATTCGAGGACCACCGTGTAACCTCTCAAAAACAAATCTAGATCTTTTTAACCCCCATCGTGCCCCAAAAACCTAACCCTCCCACTCTATCTAAACAATTCTTCTTCCCTATTACAATTTTCCTTCTCCACAATGAACCACCAATTAAATTACATGGATTCATCCTAGCGGGAGAATATTCAAAATATTTTTGAAGGTAATTTCTCAAGTCTTTAAGTTTTGGATCTAAAGAAAAGGTTCTTTCTGGTATATTTTGGTTGAGAAATGTTAATTGAATGCAACTATTTATGTAATGGAGCTTCTATAGTCTCTAATCTACTTTGCCATAGCAATTCATTGTTACAACTTATCTAAAATTTTTGGATTTTGTGCTAAACTCTAGATCGTCAATTTTGCTCATGTTCGTTGTTAAAAATAGTATGTACATTTATTGGGTTTGTGTAGGTGGAATTCATTCCATACAAGGATGCAATTACAAAGAAAAACTAATGAGGGAATACAAGATAGATCATAACCAGGTTGTCATTAGGCACAACAAGATTATGAGAACAAGAAAATGAATCAGAGGTAGTTTTTCATTTGTGCAGATGTAAAACACCGATCAATTTGCAACCTAGTGATGTTGACTAACTTTAAAAATTCCTTGTTTGTTATCTATGTTAGGTATGCTTGGAAATTTAGCGTACAAGGTGATGACAACACCAGTTGGTTGCTCCAATCCCATTTCGAAGTTTAGGGTAAAATGATAAAATTCTCCAAAATAAGTTGGAGGATGACTATCAGGCAATGGCTCTTATAATATACATCTATACCATTTTTTTTTATTCATTTACAATCCTCGTGTTATGTAGTTGTATATGTTTTCAATGCTAAGAATTTATTATTATGAGTTCTTGTCACTAGTGGTTCCTATAGATATTGTTCATTTTGATTGGTTGTAATACACAAGGTGTTATGCAAATGATTTTAGTTCAATACCAATTTATGCTTATACCCACGTGGCTATACACAACTTCTAATTTGTAAAACTAAAAAATGACTACAATTTCCTACAGAAGAACCAAAATCATAACTATCATTCGATCGACAAGAAAACCTTTCAAAAGTAAAACTTAACTAAGTTCAAATTTCACAAATACTACTTCTAGAACCACACAAACTAACCAATTACCCTACTGATAATTGGAATCGGACAATTGGACGGCGTTAAAAACAGGAACCACAGTGGTATCATCGTCGTTGTATTTACTATAATACGGTGGTTATACACTGCGATATATTGTGGTACGATGAACAACGTCGTATCAAAATTTCCGTCCTAAGATCACTTTAACCGTCGTTGACACCTCTGTTATGCACTAGTGGTACCAGGTTGGATAACCGAAATAAATTAGTCTAGAGGCAATTTAACTGAAACAAATCGATCAAAGTAGGCTAAACCATCCAAACTAGTCGGAGTCTACAAATCTACTATGTTCTCTCGGAAGGAATCACCAAAAGACAAGATTAAAACAACTTTTGACTCGAATTTCTCCTGAACTAACATAGAGAGTAGATCATAAGACAACACAATTTTACCGAATAAAAGATGTTAATTGATAATATTTTTTTATTTTGTGCCATTAAAATGATTTATCTTCTATTAATATCAGGTCATCTTATTTTTAATTTAACTGTATTTAAGTTCAATTTGTTTAGTTTCAGTTCAAATTTATTCAATTTAAACAAAATCTATTTAATTTTATTATTATTAATTTGTTTTAATGCATTATATTTTAAATTTAGAGACAGTGTCTTGTGAGGGAGTCTGAACTTTAGGTAGAAATCTTTATGCAAAAATCTATACAAAAATTCGTCTTCTCCAAATTTATTTAAAGCTTTTAAAGAACCACATCCTAATTAATTTTTTTAATAATTGTATATTAATCTCTAGTGGGTCTCCTGACAGGCGGTCTGTCCATAAACTTATGGACAGTCCACTGTATTTTTTTTACTTATACACTGCATTTGTTAAATTACACACTAAATTTAGAAACTTAGAAATTTTGGTATATTATATATTTTAATATTTTTACATTCAAATACACATTGTTACTTGTTTTAACTTTTAACATACACCATTTAAATTTTATAAAAAATTAAAACATTTAAGACATTAAATTCCTGAAACTTTCTCATTAATCTCTACCTAAATTTTAGCGTGTCTAAAATAATACAGTGGGAGTTGCTGCGGTCTTTTGACTATTCAATCACCCACATTTATAAAGAAACCAACTCACTAGCAAACTTAGCGTTGCTCCAACAGCTAAATAAGGTATTTTGCAATGCAGGTTTGCCTCCTCACGTTGAAGGCTGAGTGAAGATGGGTGCATGTCATTTTCCCTATCTTATATCAAGATAGTTCTTGTATAGGTCGTTCATGTTTCCTTCATTTGTATTCCACGTTTTGTTTAAGAGGCAACTGAAACTTTTAGGACTACAGGATATTGTTTAGCTGTTAGAGTTTCATCGCCTTGATTTTTGAGGTAAATTTATTATGTCCCCTCATTTAAATATCTTTCTTTTTAAATTAAAAACATGTAGGGATTTGCCATACCCGACCATAACAGGTGGTGTTTTTTAAAATTAAAAATATCTTAGTTTTTCTTATTTCATGTGAATACGAAATGAACCTAGCCTATATATACACTACTAGAAAGTTGTGACCACATTTATCATATTGACATAATCATTGCTCCAAAAATTCTCTACTGAATAATATCAAAAAGGTCTTTCTCAAAAAAATAAAAAAGTCTCGATACCAAAAATGTCAACCACATAAAATATAACTTAAGATAATATATCAGGTTATAATCAATATTGAACCACTTGAGCATTTATTTTTTGGATAGAATACTCTGAAAGAGGGATTAAAATATCATAATCACAACAGAAAATCTCATGACTATTAACATGGGCTGTCCCCAACATTATCATGTGATCAGCATATAGTTAAGTCTAAGATAATTGAATGACCAATTAATTAATTAGATAATCTTTTGATTTCTTTCCCGTAATCGATACTGGAGAAGTACCTAAAAACAAATACACAAAGACAGTGCAAATATATGGTGATGGAGATCGAGGATAAAAGCCCTTATAAAAGGATAGAAGCTACCAACCAATCACCGCAAGCGTCATCTCCACAACGTTGATAGAATAGTGCGCTGGCAATTTTCTCCGGAAACCATTTTATTTTTGAGACTTAAGTATATATTAGAAGGTTTATGTGATAAAATGTAAAACCCACAAATAGTTGTGGCTATATGTAGTGATATATAGTGAATACGAAGGTTTACAAATCCTAAACAGATATGGAACAGAATACATACTCAGCATCAGAATGCAACGAGTCCAATCAGCACCAGAATAACCCAGAACTAGTAAAGTGAATAAATTTGTGTGAAATTGAATAACATAGTGGAGAGTACCACGCATATAGCGCAAAATTCGACCAACAGCTTGGAAATGGTCATCAATAGGAGCCTGCATGTACTTACCGACTGTGTTCACAACATATGACAAATGGGGGCGTGTAATTGACAAATACTGAAGTTCACCGACCAAACAATTATAAAGTGTAGGATTCCCGAATGGTTTGTCGAAAGAGCTAGAAAGTTGCTAAAAAGCCACAAAAGGGAATGAAACTAGAGTTGAATCTAACATTCCATTGCGCAATAAAATATAATTGGCATATTAGGCATGACCAAGGAATAAGGCGTCGAAAGTATGAGGAACCTCTAAACCCAAAAAATACTTCAGAATGCCAAGATTGGCAATCTTGAATTCCTGATTAACCCGATCAATAAACTTCCGAATGAGACGACCATCATTCCCAGTAAGAATAGTGTCATCAACATAAACCAACAAGTATAGCAAAGAGGCACCCTAAGAAAATACAAACAGAGAGGTATTAGCGCAACTGCACACAAAACCCAGGGGAAATATGAATTGAAACGTAGAAACCAAGCACGAGGAGATTGTTTCAAACCATAAATGACCTTGCGTAGACGACAAATGATTTCAGGATGCATCGACTGTTTGTATCCAGCAGGCAGCTCCATATAAACAGGGTATTCAAGAACGTCATTTAAAAATGCATTCTTAACATCAAGCTGCTGTAAAGCCAATTACGAGTAACAACAAGAGAAAAAATAGTACAAACAATTGATACCTTCACCACTGGACTGAATGTGTGATCATAATCAAAACCAAGTAATTACGATAAACCCTGAGCAACTAACCTTTCTTTATGCATGTCAAGAGAGCCATCAACCTTATACTTTAAACGATAAACCCATTTTGAACCAAAAACATTGGTGTTGGATAAACGAGGAACTAAATCTCATATCTGCTGAGTGCGAAGAGCATCCATCTCTGAATCCATGACAACAACCCATTAAGGATCCTTAATAGTCGAGCGATGACTGTGAGGCTCGGTCTTAGCAAATAAAGCACTATGTATGCTAGAAATATCATAGTAATAAAAATCCTTGTACTGGAGAGAGCCAGAGCGTGGTCGAGTATCTATTAGATGATGAGAAGAGGGACCTGACGTAAAAAATGGCATGGATCCCGAGAAGAGAACAAAACCCTAGGTGGGCACGGAACCCGAGATCAATTGTGGAGGTGGCCAAGCTAGAGAAGTATGTGTCGAGGATTGCACTGGCTAAGTAGTGGACAGTGGAGTTGCCGTTAGAGGCACAGGCGCGGCCCCTGGAAGCGCATGGGCAATACGCGCTAGCAAAAATAATCCAGAGTGTGCGGCAGTATGGCTTGCGGTGTGAGCTGCTGATCACGATGCAGAAAACAAACACAATTTTTGGATAAACCATGAGCTCTTGGTACAGTTTATAAATCGGAATTTTCCAAAATAATGGGTAATTCGGATGAAGAAGATGACTCAAACACCTCCGATGGGACATACAGGTTAACTTGGCAATAGATAATAAATTCTTGGTATTTTGTGGAACGTCCAAAAATCAAATAA